>RCUC01163359.1:0-50012 GCA_003697995.1 Taxidea taxus jeffersonii | reverse complement strand
AAACTCAACACCCAAAGAACAAATAATCCAATCAAGAAATGGGCAGAGGGCATGAACAGACATTTCTGCAAAGAAGACATCCAGATGGCCAACAGACACATGAAAAAGTGCTCCACATCACTGGGCATCAGGGAAATACAAAGCAAAACTACAATGAGATACCACCTCACACCAGTCAGAATGGCTAAAATGAACAAGTCAGGAAATGACAGATGCTGGCGAGGATGTGGAGAAAGGGGAACCCTCCCACACTGTTGGTGGGAATGCAAGCTGGTGCAACCACTCTGGAAAACAGCATGGAGGTTCCTCAAAAAATTGGAAATAGAGCTACCTTATGACCCAGCAATTGCACTACTGTACCCTAAAGATACAAACGTAGTGAGTGTTATGTTTTTTTACACTTGGTAAAATGGAGGCATGGATAGGTCAAGTAACTTGTTCCACATTTGAAAAGGTAAGTGGAGGCTTAAAGGGGAGAACTGCATATATAGAACCTGAAAGAACTACTGCAATCGAGGCAAAGAAGGAAATAACTATGCCTACTTGCCGATCTCCAAAAACCCCTCATATAGCTCCTGGACGTCTTTAATTATCTCCCAAATTGGCCCTTAGTTTTATTATGCATTTGAATTTCACTTGAATCAAATATTAGAGGAATTTCATGGCAGGGACCATTCATGATGTGATTTTGCCTTTTCCCCTCCCAGTGATAACCCTGCCTTCAGTCCACAGGGCCACAATGCCTTCCACTGTGCTACTTACAAAAGGGATCATCTTTAGAAATTGACTAGGATTTAGGTAAGAATGATCTGTCATACACAAACTAGGGGTTTGAGGAGTTGGAGTATAATAGAGGAACTATACATAAGGTTTTGGTAGTGTAGACTCTAGTACCATCAGGAGATAATCTAGTACCATGGGGATTAGTAATAGCTGAAATTTAGTACCTAACTTCTGTATCCTTACCTGAATGACTGAGGAAATATAGTCTATTGTGAAAGAGAAGCATGTATAGAGGTGCTTTCCAATAGGACAGAACATCTTTTCAAAAATGACCAACCCATGAAAAGAAACATTTCCAAAAGGAGCCCAGTAAACAAATGTTCTGGCTTTAATTTTCTGCTGTTGTCTTCAGCCAGTGATCCCCATTTGTGGAATTCAGTTGGAAGCCAGAGGGATAAGAATCCATTGATGCCTTTTACACAGGTCAGCCTCCAGGGCACAGAGCAAAGTGAAGAAGGGTGAAGATTGGATCTGGAGGGGTAGATGGAAAGACATCCTATACACTCAAGCAATTTCCAGCAGAAAGCAAAATGGACTGGGTAATAAAGCCTGAGTATGGGAGAATCAGTCATTTCACATCAAACCATTATCCTCTGACTAGGGGTTTATGCCCCCTAAAATCACATGGTATTAAGAGAAAATTAGTTATATTTTTCTATATCCCATACCCTGTAATGTTCTGCTCTCCTATGTCTTTGTTTGCTTTTTTTTTTTTTTCAGTATTCCTTGATACAGAGTCTTCCATATTCTGTTGTATCCTGTTGGCTGCAGTGTAACCAGCACAATATGAATAAATTGTTTGACTTGCCTGTGAGTCTATTAGGCTTAGAAATAGCTGCATCACAAGTTTGCCAATGCTCCTGCAGTCAGAAAGAGGTCAACAAATGACTGCATGGCAGGGAACTCCCTAGAGATATTGCCCCCAAAGATTTCAGAATGGTGATACATTCTATTCCCTTGAGAGATCCAAATAGTCAGACAACCCTTAGAAAGGGTCAAAATCACATTATAATGAAAAATACTCTCTAGTTTATCTGTGATTTCCAGGTGACAAATTGCTTTCATAAGTGTTATCTGAGGCTCCAACAACAATACAAAATAGGTATTATTTTTATTTACAGTTGATGTATATAAATAGTAAAACCAGATATTGCATAATAGCCTTCTGACTCTAATACCTAAATTACAGCACAGAAAAATGATGCCTTATTTCCAGCATTATGCTTATATCCATATCCAGAGGAATTGAATCAAGTCAGCATTAAATAATTCAGGCCAAATAAAAAAAATCTGGTTTAGAGAAAGAATGCTGGATCATAGAATTGAATCCCCTGGGGAAATCTTAATTCTTCTATTGAAGTTTAAAAGCATGGACAAGAGATCACTGCCTGGGACAGATATCTGCCATTTATAAATGAAAAACCCAATGATTTTAAGAGGCACAGTCATCTAAAGAGATTGCCATGGACCAAAATAAGCTCTAAACAAAAGTATAAATTCTGAGAAGGAAAGCCTCATGAGTATTTATTTTCATTTTTTTTATTATGCTCAATTAGCTAACATATAGTACATCATTAGTTTTTGATGTCATGGTCAATGATCCACTAGCTGAATATAACACCCAGGGCTCATCTCCACATGTGTTCTCCTTAATACTCATCACTTGGTTATGCTATCTCCCCACAACCGTCCGTTCTGTAACCCTCAGTTTGTTTCCCAGAGTTGAGAGTTTTTCATGGTTTGTCTCTGTCTCTGATTTCTTCCCATTCACTTTTTCCTCCCTTCCCTTGTGGTCCTCCATTCTATTCCTTATGTTCCATATATGAGTGAAACCATATGATAATTGTCTTTCTCTGATTGACTTATTTCACTTAGCATAATCATCTCCAATTCCATCCATGTCAATGCAAATGGTGGGTATTCATCCTTTTTGATGGATGAGTAATATTCCATTGTATATATGAACCACATCTTCTTTATCCATTCATCTGTTGAAGGACATCATGGCTCCTTCCACAGTCTGGCTATCGTGAACATTGCTGCTATAAACATTAAGGTGCATATACACCTTCTTTACACTACATCTGTATCTTTGGGGTAAATACCCAATAGTGCAATTGGCAGGTCATAGGATAACTTTACTGTTAACATCTCAGGGACCCTCCATACTGTTTTCCAGAGTGGCTGTACAAGCTTGCATTCCCACCAAAAGTATAAGAGGGTTGGTTCCTCTTTCTCCACATCCTCACCAACACTTGCTGTTTCTTGTCTTGTTAAATTTTGTCATTCTAACTGGTGTAAGGTGGTATCTCATTATGGTTTTGATTTTTATTTCCTTGATTGCTAGTGATGTTGCACATTTTTTCATGTGTCTGTTAGTCATTTGTATGTCTTCTTTGGAGAAGTGTCTGTTCATGTCTTCTGCCAGTTTATTGACTGGATTATTTATTTTTGGGGTGTTGAGTTTGAGAAGTTCTTTATAGATCTTACATACCAGCCCTTTAAGTTTGTTTCCAGCTTTTAATTTATTTAGGGAATTTTTGATGGTGAAGTGCCAGCATCGGACGACTTAACTAGTAGTAACATCTGTCATTCTCCGTAATGAAATAATCTTTTCATTTGAAGATTCAATCACATAGCCCATTAGTTCACTTATACTCACTTGTTTGTCCACATTATCTCCTTTAACTAATCTGATTGAAGCATATGCCATTCATCAAGGTATGACCCATTTCTCTATGAAACTGTATTCACACGACCCACTAGGGAGCAAGGAGGTTCATCTTCAAAATGTTGTGACACCACAGGCAAGCCCCACACTTATTGCTGTCTCTCAGGCAGGCATCACTTTGGTCCCACAAATAAGCTACATCATTTCTTCAAGTGATATGCAGAGATAAAATTAGTCTGGGATTGCTTTTCTTGGTGTCACATTCACTTCCATTTTCAGACTAAAACAAACAAACAAACAAACAAACAAAACCAATAGCAATGAAACCCTCTACCAGAAAGCCTGGAATCTAAAGATTCCCTCCTTTAGAAATTCACAGCAATTTTCTTTTTAGTTTCTGGAACTGCCTTCTAGTGGTTCTTGCCCAGGGTCCCAGTTCAAAGAACATCACTCAAGGGCCTCAGGGCCATACTCTCAGCCCTGGAACTCAGGAGAAGCTTTTCACTTTCCTGTTTCCTCTTTGGCCTCTAAAACATCCCATCAGGTTAGCAAATATTCTCCTACCTGAAGTTTTAGATTTTTTTCTTTTTTTATATATATATATATTTTTTTTTTCTTTTTTCTTAACACAACTAATTTGGTTTCCACACATTAACTGAGTATGAGTTCCTGGTCATGTGGGCTTTCTCAAACTAGTCTTTCGGAGACACAGTATCCTTCCATTGTGTGACTTCAACATATTCAATATGTAAGAAATTTAAGTGGGGTGTTTGGGGAACTTAACTAGAGTCTAGAATCAAGAAGTTACAGCAAATAAGTTTCACTTCGTAATTTAACATTAATTGGTGGTAATGACTTTCCTGGAGTATTGCATTTAAGAGATATCTGAAAAGATGACAACAGTCATTTAGTGTTGTCATCTGTCATGTTTGCAACGGAAGACTTTGGGACGAGAAGTGTGAAGTATTACCTATGCTTGGTATAGAGCTAATGACTTGGCCATGTCTTTTAGATGTAATATTCTATTTAAAATTCACAATCTCATTTTCAGGAAGGTAAATTAAGATAGAAACCATTTGAAGGTGGGAGATAGTAAACTGAAATATCTTCCAAGTCATCTGCAAAAAAAAAAATCAATAAGTAAAGCTTAGAGCCTACGCTCTGTCTTCAAAGTCTTAACTCTTCTGCTCTCCATTCCACCTTCCCAGCATAAACTGCACTGAATCTTAATTATAGATTATGAAGCCAGTTCTGCACTAGTATGTCATAGATAGTGCACAGACACATGAGTGCTGTTTCTCTGAAAAAGATGGAACACACCATCTATTTTCACTTTTTACGGACAGTGAATTTTATTTTTTACTCATTATATCACTTTCTGGCTTATTTCAGCTGATGAAGCTTTTTCCTACCTTTTACAATAGATGGATGACCATTATTTCTTCTTTCAGCTGAAATAAATATGAATATGAAGAGAAAGGACAGGATTAGAAGGAATGAGGGAAGAAGAGAGAATGTTTTTACCTTAGGGATATATTTCAAAATTTTCAGCTTCTAGTTCTCAATGAACAGATCCACAATTTAATTTCCAACCTAGGTTTTTTTCTAGAAGATCAAGCTGAATAATTTGAGTTTCCCCAAAATGTGTCTTCACTCAAGAATACAAAGTCTTTTTCTTTCCAGACCTCTGCACTTGCTCTTCCCTCTGATGATGTAACTTCCCCCTGAGCTCTCAGCATGGCTGAACTTCTCATTTTTTTTTTCTCAGAACAGGAAGACATAACATCTTTTTGAATCTTCTATGCAAAATACCTCTTTTTCTCCCACTTCCAGTCTATTTCATTAACCTTTTTATTTTCACCTTTATAACATGTAGCACAAACAAAAATCTATTTTAGTTATTTGTGTAGTTATTCACTATTGTGTATGTCCTCCAGTAGCATATAATCTTCAAGAAGTCAAGGACACTGGCTGTGTTTACTGCTGTATTCTTAATATAGTGTACTGTTAACACTCCCTTATATGGATGGGAATTATCAGAGGACATTTCAAATATTTGGTTTTCCTTCACTTATTGAGACTCTTGAGGGTTATCTTCTTTCTCTTCTTCCTCCAGAACAGCAATAATATAAAACATTTCTATCAAAATGTACAAGTCACAAATAATTCCCTTATAATATCTCATTTAGCACGGAGAAAAAAGCTGGCAAAGTATGATTACCTCCATTGTACATATGTTAGAATTAAAGCTTAGGTGTGCTAAATGCTTTCTTAAAGGAAACATAGCTAAAGACAAGCATGGGCCCAAAGAATTCAGAAAATTAGACAGGTCACCTGGGTTCCCTAAGCCCTGAATAGCAGTATGAGTTCTTATTGGGATTTCTGTAGTGATGTTCTTAGAATATTAGCCACCCATTGAGAACTTGTTGAAGTTGGGTTTTTCCAGAAGGGGACCAGCCAGAAAAAGCTCTTAGCAGGCATGAAGTACAGTGTACAAAGGGAATCATCTGTTCGGCAAAGAATGAAGAGTAAAGAAATACCTAGAAGAAGAATCCCACTTCCAAAAAGATGAAACAAACATATTTTCCACTATTCTTCCTAATAAGCAAAACTGTAAGCCTGGGAATTATATATAAAACCAATATCAAGTGGAGAGAAGGTTTCTCACACTAGCTAGAAGGGAAAGATATATTCGTGAGTTTCAGTTTTCTTTATATACATTGTAAATGTATCTCCTAAACTCAGAACTGAAGAAATAGGCAGATTGAAAATGCCAAAAAGCAAAACCAAACAATAACAAATACCCTAAGGCCTGCTTTCTCCTCCAGAGAACCAAGAAAGGGAAAATCCAGATATACAGAAAACTTTATGGTAATAACCAACTTTTTTTTTGGGGGGGGGCAGCCAAATGCCATAGAATAAAATTGGTTCTCTATGCCTATCCTCACTACCTTATGACAGGAAGGTCAAAAGGGTACCCTAGACTTCTGCTTTTGCCAGGCTTCACTACGGCATCCTAGAGCTCCCACCCACTCACCCTACCAGGGTGGTATCAGAGACAGCTGCTTAGGGAGCCAGAACTTCTCTCCTTGCCATGTGGTAATGACTTTCCCACCTACCATACAAGTGGAGACCATGTACAGAGCTTGAATTTCCATGTTCACTTGGCAGTTATGAAGCATACCTCCCTCTCTCCACTGAGATGATGTAAGAGGGTATCTAGTGGAGGCTCAGGACCTTGACCATAAGGCAGCAGTAATGATGGCATCCCCCATAGTGGTGTCAACGGAGGTTGCATGGAGACAACATGCTCATATACCTCCCAACCAGGGAGGTATCAGTGGAGACCTAGAGCAGTGCCAGGACAATCACCATTAACAAACAGTGACCAAGAGCCCACACTCAATTAGTGTTAATGGAGGCCAAGTATAGAACATAGACTTTTATACTTACCTAGAAATAATGAGGCAGAGTATCTTCTTCTCATGCTGGAGTAGCTTTAAGGAAGCTACTTAAAATAAAAGGTTTAAATAAGATTCAGAGTCTCACAGAATAAAATGTCAAACATAATTCTTCCTACCAAGAACCAGGGAGATCTCTAAGTGAATTCAAAACAAAATAAATAAACAAGAGATGACAACACAGAAATAAGAGAGACATTACAATAATTTGACATGTTTTTAAAAATAATCTTAATTAAATTATTTTAATGCATGATTCTGTACATGACTAAACCAAATAAAAATAAAATAATTGACTTAGACTTTCTTAACAACTATATAGGAAGTATCAGCAAAGAAGTAGAAGATACAAAGATTATAAAGAAGAATCCAAAGGAAATAGTACTGAAAAATAGAATTTAAAAAATCTCATGGATGGGCTAAACATAAGAGTTGATTTGACAGAGGAAATAATCATGGAGCTTAAGAATAGAACACTAGAAATTATTCAATCTGATCAAAAACAATAACAATAGCAAAACCCCACAAGTAGACTGGAATAAAAACCTTAGGGACTGGTGAAACATAAAAGATTTAACATTTGTGTTATTGTAAACCCAGAAGTGGAAAATAAGCTGATGCTGTAAATTATTCAAAGAAATAATGGTTGAAAACTCCAAATGTGCACAAACATATAAGTTTGAAGATTGAAAAAGCTTAGCAAATCTCAAATAGGACAAAATCCAATAAAGTTCATGCCAAGACACATCATAGTCAAAGTTCTGAAAACTGAAGATGAAGGAAGACAAAACAAAACAAAAACAAAAACAAAACAACAACAACAAAAAAAAACTTTAAATCAGCCAAAGCGAAATGATGCATTATCTGTAAAGGGAAAACAATTAGAATGAAAATAACTTTCTCATAAAAAATATGGAAGGCCAAATAAGAACTCTCAACCCAGATTTCTATATCCAGCAAAAAATATCCTTCAGGAATGAAGGGGAAATAAAAACATTTTATTTTTATTATTTTTTAATTTTTATTTTATTTTTTCCAGTGTTCCAAGATTCATTGTTTATGCACCACACCCAGTGCTCCATGCAATATGTGCCCTCCTTAATACCCACCACCAGGCCCTCCCAACCTCCCACCTCCCTCATCTTCAAAACCCTCAGTTTGTTTCTCAGAGTCTACAGTCTCTCATGGATCAACTCCCTTCTATTTCCCCCAACTCACTTCTCCTCTCCTTCACCCAGTGTCCTCTGTGTTATTCCTTATCCTCCACAAGTAAGTGAAAACATATGATAATTGACTCTCTCTGCTTGACTTATGTCACTCAGCATAATCTCCTCCAGTCCCATCCCTGTTGATACAAAAGTTGGGTATTCATCCTTTCTGAGGGTGGTGTAATATTTCATATATACAATAGACCATATTTTCTTTACCCATTGTGTGTGTTGAAGGGCACATTGGCTCTTTCCACAGTTTGGTAATTGTGGTCATTGCTGCTATGAAAATTGGGGTACAGATGGTTCTTATTTTCACTGCATCTGGATCTTTGGGGTAAATACCTAGTAGTGCAATTGCAGGGTCATAGGGTAGCTCTATTTTTAATTTCTTAAGGAATCTCCACACTGTTTTCCAAAGTGGCTGTACCAACTTGCATTCCCACCAACAGTGTAAGAGGGTTCCCCTTTCTCCACATCCTCTCCAACACACGTTGTTTCTTGTCTTGTTAATTTTGGCCATTTTAACTGGTATAAGGTGGTATCTCAATGCGGTTTTGATTTGAATCTCCCTGATGGCTAGTGACGAACATTTTTTTCATGTGTCTGTTAGCCATTTGTATGTCTTTACTGGAGAAGTGTCTGTTCATGTCTTCTGCCCATTTTTTGAAGTGATTATCTCTTTTGTGTGTGTTGAGTTTGAGGAGTTCTTTATAGACCTTGGTATCAGCCTTTTGTCTGTAGTGTCATTTGCGAATATTTTCTCCCATTCCGTGGATTGCCTCTTTGTTTTGTTGATTGTTTCCTTTGCTGTGCAGAAACTTTTGATCCTGATGAAGTCTCAAAAGTTCATTTTCGCTTTTGTATCCTTTGACTTTGGAGACATGTCTTGAAAGAAGTTGCTGTGGCTGATTCTGAAGAGGTTACTGCCTATATTCTCCTCTAGGATTTTGATAGATTCCTGACTCACCTTAAGTTCTTTTATCCATTTCAAGTTTATCTTTGTGTATGGTGCAAGAGAATGATTTAAAATTAAAGAAAATAGGAGTGCCTGGGTGACACAGTCAGTTAAGCAACCATTTCTTGGTTTCAGCTCCAGTTTTTGGTCACCAGTAGTGGCATCAAGCCCCGTCTTGGGCTGCATGTTGAGCATGGAGTCCATTTGGAAATTCTCTCTCCCTTTGCTTTTGCCCTTCCCCCCTTAAATAGATAAGTCTTTAAAAAATAAAATAAAATGAAAGAAAACAGAACTCTGCTAAAGAAGTTCTCTAAACAGAAAGGAAATGATAAAAAGAACTTTGGAACATTAGTAAGGAAGAAAAAAAATGCTACAAAATGGATAAAAATAACAGACTCTCCTTAAATTTTCTAAATATATTTCAAACTGCAATGAAAATATTTAAGTTTTTTACACTTAATTTGAACTGGTTGAAATGATGACATCAGATTTATGAAAGGTCATATAGATACAATACAAAGAGTGATCACTAAGAAAGCTATATGAACAGAAATACTAAAAGCAATGTACATAAACAAATTTCAATGCTAAAAAGTATTTAAATAAAACTGAGGAAGTCACAAAAAAAGAAAACAGAAAAATGAAAATGTCACCTTGATTCCCTTGCCTTTGGTGATGTTTCTAAGAAGTTGCTTTGGTTCTTCGAGGTTACTGCCTATGTTCTCCTCTATGATTATGATGGATTTGTGTCTCACGTTGAGGTCTTCTATCCATTTTGAGTTTATCTTTGTGTACGGTGTAAGAGAACAGTCGAGTTTCATTCTTCTACATATAGCTGTCCAATTGTCCCAGCACCATTTATTGAAGAGACTTTTTTCCCACTGTATATTTTTTTCCTGCTTTGTCGAAGATTATTTGACCATAGAGTTGAGGGCCCAATCTGGGCTCTCTATTCTGTTCCACTGGTCTATGTGTCTGTTTTTATGCCAGTACCATGCTGTCTTGGTGATCACAGCTTTGTAGTAAAGCTTGAAATCAGGTAACGTGATGCCACTAGTTTTGATTTCCTTAGCAATTCAGGGTCTATTTGATTCCATACAAATTTTAGGATTCTTTGCTCCAGCTCTTTGAAAAATACTGGTGGAGCTTTGATCAGAATGGCATTAAAAGTATAGATTTCCCTAGGCAGTATAGACATTTTAACAATGTTCATTCTTCTGATCCAAGAGCATGGAATTGTCTTCCATCTTTTTTGTCTACTTTGATTTCTCCCATGAGTGTTCTGTAGTCCTCAAGTACAGATCCTTTACTTCTTTGGTTAGGTTTATTCCCAGGTATCTTATGGTTCTTGGTGCTAGAGTAAATGGAATCTATTCTCTAATTTCCCTTTCTGTCTTTTCATTGTTAGTGTATAAGAAAGCAACTGATTTCTGTACATTGGCTTTGTATCCTGCCTCATTACTGAATTGCTATATGAGTTCTAGTAGTTTGGGGGTAGAGTCTTTTGGGTTTTCAATAGAAAGTATCATGTCATCTGTGAAGAGAGAGAGTTTGACTTCTTCATTGCCAATTTGGATATCTTTTATTTCTCTTTGTTGTCTGATTGCTGTTGCTAGGACTTCTAATACTATGTTGAACAAGAGTGGTGAGAGTGGGCATCCTTATCGTGTTTCTGATCTCAACAGGAAGGTTGTAAGCTTTATCCCATTGAAGATGAACAGATGTTGGATTTTGTCAAATGCTTTTTCTGCATCAATTGAGAGGACCATGTGGTTCCTCTCTCTTCTCTTATTGATTTGTTCTGTCACATTGATTGATTTGCAAATGTTGAGCCATCCTTGCAACCCAGAGATGAATCCCACCTGGTCATGGTGGATAAACTTTTTAATGTGCTGTTGGATCCTATTAGCTAGTATCTTGTTAAGAATCTTAGCATCCATATTCAACAGTGATATTGGTCTGAAATTCTCCTTACTGATGGGGTCTTTGCCTGGTTTGGGGATCAGGGTAATGCTGGCTTCATAAAAAGAGTCTTGGAAGTTTTCCTTCTGCTTCAATTTTTTGAAACAGCTTCAGGAGAATAGGTGTTATTTCTTATTTGAAAGCTTGATAGAATTCCCCCAGGAATCCATCAGGTCCTAGGCTCTTGTATTTTGGGAGGCTTTTGATCGCTGCTTCAATCTCGTTACTAGGTATCAGTCTATTCAGTTTGTCAGTTTCTTCCTGGTTCAATTTTGGAAGCTTATAGTTTTCCAGGAATGCATCCATTTCATCTAGGTTTCTTAACTTATTGGCATATAACTGTTGGCAATAACTTCTGAAGATTATTTCTATTTCCTTGGTGTTAGTTGTGATCTCTCCCTTTTCATTCATAATTTTATTAATTTGGGTCCTCCCTCTTTTCTTTTGGATTAGTTTGGCCAATGGTTTATTGATCTTATTGATTCTTTCAAAAAACCAGCTTCTAGTTTCATTGATGCATTCTACTATATCTCTAGTTTCTGTCTCATTGATCTCTGCTCTAATCTTTATTATTTCCCTCCTTGTGTGTGGAGTTGGGTTAATTTGTTGTTGATTCTCCAGTTCTTTAAGGTGTAGAGACAGCTGGTATATTTTGGATTTTTAAACTTTTTTGAGGGAGGCTTGGATGGCTATATATTCCCCCCTTAGTACCGTCTTTGCCATATCCCATAGGTTTGGGGCCGAAGTGTCTTCATTCTCATTGGTTGCCATGAATTATTTAAGTTCTTCTTTGATCTCCTGGTTGATCCAAGCATTCTTAAGCAAGGTGGTCTTTAGCTTCCAGGTGTTTGAATTCCTTCCAAACTTTTCCTTGTGATTGAGCTCCATTTTCAAAGCATTGTGATCTGAGAATATGCAGGGAATAATCTCAGTCTTTTGGTATTTGTTGAGCCCTGATTTGTGACCTAGTGTGTGGTCTCTTCTGGAGAATATTCCATGTGGCACTTGAGAAGAATGAGTATTCTGTTGTTTTAGGGTGGAATGTTCTGTATACATCTATGAGGTCCATCTGGTCCAATGTGTCATTCAATGCTTTTGTTTCTTTATTGATTTTCTGCTTGGATGAGCTGTCTATTACTGAGAGTGGAGTGTTAAGATCTCCTACTATTAATGTATTCATATCAATATGACTCTTTATCTTGATTAACCGTTTTCTTATGTAATTGGCTGCTCACATATTGGGGGCATAAATATTTACATTGTTATATCTTGGTGGATAGTCCCTTTAAGAATTATGTAGTGTCCTTCTGTACCTCTGACTACAGTCTTCAGATTAAAATCTAATTTATCTGATTTGAGAATTGCTACCCCGGCCTTCTTATGAGGCCCATTGGCATGAAAGATGCTTCTTCATCCCTTCATTTTCAGTCTGGGCATATCCTTAGGTTCGAAATGGGTTTCTTATAGACAACATATGGATGGGTCCTGTCATTTTATCCAATCTGCAACTCTGTGTCATTTTATGGGTGCATTTAGGCCATCACATTGAGAGTGATTATTAAGAGACACGTTTTTATTGACATCGTGTTACCTTTGAAGTCTTTCTATAGATTGTCTCCATATATTTCTGTTCAATGATATTGTTAGAATTTTTCATCTTTTATAGAACCCCCCTTAATATTTCCTGTAGTGTTGGCTTGGTGGTCGCATACTCTTTTAAACCTTGCCAGTCTTGGAAACTCTTTATCTCTCCATCCATTTTGACTGTCAGTCTTGCTGGACAAAGTATTCTTGGCTGCATGTTCTTTTCATTTAATGCCCTGAATATGTCTTACCAACCATTTCTGGCTTGCCAGGTTTCTGTGGACAGGTCTGATGTTATTCTGATGGGCTTTCCTCTGTATGTAAGGAACTTATTTGCTGTAGCTGCTTACAAGAAGTCCTATCTACAATTATGATTCATTATTCTCACTATCAGATGTTTTGAGGTATTTCTAGATTCTATTATCTTGGGGGAAAACCTTCTTGCCTCTAGTGTATGAACGCTGGTTCCATGCACAAGACTGGGAAAATTTTCATGGAGAATTTGTTTAACTATATCTTCTAGTCTTCTTTCTCCTCCCTCTCAGGGATTCCAATAATTCTGACGTGGAACATTTCATGGCATCATTTATTTCCCTAATTCTGTTTTTGTGGTTTCTAAGCTGTTTGGTCCAGGCTTCCTCTTGATCCTTTTTCTCTATTTGTTTGTCCTTCAGATCACTAATTCTATCTTCTGCCTCAGTTACCCTAGTTTTTAGAGAATTTAGATTAGATTGGAACTCATTGAGAACATTGTGAACATCATCCCTAGTGGCTTTCATTTCTGCCCCGATCAATTCCATTTTGTCATCCATGGCTTTCTCTAACCTAGCTATTGCCTGGATAATTGTTAGCCTGACTTCCCTTTCTGACATACTGTCTTTGTCCATATCCAATAGCTCTGATGCAGAAGGCCCAGTCTCTGAATTTTTCTTCTGTTGGGCATTCCTCCTCCTAGTCATTTTGGTGAGAGATGGCTGAACGGATGTAGCTGAATGTATCAACCGTGGTGCAGGCAAGGTGCACCCTGGAATGTTTATGAGAAATCAAGAGTCCCCACCCAAGAAGGAAAAAAGAAAAAAAAAAAAAAAGAGAAAGAGAGAGACAGGAAAAAATGAAAGATAAAATAAAAGAGAAAGCCTAGCCCAAATGGCACCCAAGATAAGATTTATAAAGTATATAAACAAAAACAGACAAACAAAAAGTCCGACAAAAGTAAATGACAAGAGAAAAAAACAAATAAACAAAAACAAAAAAGAACCTTGGCAAATAGAACCCCAAGTATAAGATTTATATACTACCAAGACAAAAACAAATACACAGAAACACTGGTGGAAGAAAAAGATGGGGGAGTGGTTATAAATTCTCAGTGTGGGAGAGGAAGGTTATTTTGATTCTTCCTGGATGTATCTTGATATCTTTGTTAAAGGACTTGACTTTCCTAAGATAAAGAGGGATTAAAAACTGGTTTACCTAAAGGGGTAGCATTGACTGGGGAAAGGGGATTACCTTGAAGTTTATCTCTACATAAATATTTTTTAAAAAAATTAAAAAAAGAATAAACTAAAGAAAATAAAATTAAATTAAAAAAAAGAAAAGTAAAAGAGAAAAAGTATGTATATCAAAAAGTTCAGGTTAAAAGTTATTATGGAATTTGATGTACTGGAAATTTCACTGTGATGGTAAATAAGTTAAAAAATTGTCTATAAAAAAATGAACCAGAATTGTGGGAATGAATAAAAAAATAAAATGAAGTAGTGAAGTAGTGGTGGCTGTTCCCTTGTCTTTTTTTTTTTTTTTTTTTTTTTTGGCTTTCTGGGGGAGGGGCCTGCCACGTGGTTTTTCAGGTGGTGTCCCCTGAATTAACTCCTCCTGCCCCCATCAAGGAGGGTGGGCTCTGGGGAAACCAGTGTTTCAAAATTTTGTCCTCTGGAGGTTTTTTTGTTGGTTTGTTCATTTGTTTTCTCTCCCTTTGGCAGCTTTTGATGGTTTTTGGAAGTTTAGAGGAAAGCAAACTGCACCCAGACCTCCTTCTCAGAGAGAAGCCTCAGTCTGGTCCCCTCTGGGTGCTTCAGAGCACATAAATTCCCCCTTGGCTGCTGGCAGAGCACGTTCCCAGTCATGGTCTCTGGGGTCACAGGAACTCCCACTTGTACCCAAAACCATGGTAGCCACAGCTATCTGGGTAGCTCCAGACCGCCAGCGAGGTTCCAAGCAGTGATAGTGCACTGAGATTTTCCTGCTGGCCTGGGCTGGGAGTGCTCAGACTCTCCGGGTCCAAGAGTGCCAGCTAGCACCTGCATGCACCTCTCTCAGGGGAGGGTTTGGGGCACAACTCAGACTCTGGTAGCATGGCACATGCGTGGAGAGTGCAAAAGGTTGTGGTTCTGGTGGCTGGCTCCTGGTGAGGCTCCCTGCCCCTCAGGGGAGCCATTACCCAGATGCTCTCAGGCGCCCTGGCAGCTCAGTGACCAAGACCTGGCTTCTTCACTGCACTCTCTCTGGCTCAGTGCCAGGGGTGGCTGTCCTGGGTCTGGGGACTTAAGCCCCTGTCCCTAACCGCCCCAATTCCCACAATTTCGCCCCCATGATCCTTTGCTCTTTTTGAGTGCTTTCAACCAGACCCCAAGTTAATGCTGGTCCCCAATCACAGGGCACTCTCATATTGGGGTATTACTTTCCAATGGGTAGCTTATGGTGGCTCCCTCCCCCTTTTGTTTATCTTCTGATATCAGTCCAATGTTCCCACTCTGCTTTACCTGCCCACTGGTGTCTTCTGCCCCCGTAGAGATCCAGAAGTGTATAATTCTAATCTCAGGCTGATTTCATGGGTGATCAGAGTTCTTTGGTAGGTAATCAGCTCACTTTAGGGTACAGGTTGAAATGGTGCTTCCTCCTACTTCCCCGCCATCTTGTCTCTGGAACTGAAAGAATTTAAAAACAACACTTAAATTGTGTAAACCTGGTGATTCACAGACCTGTACCTCTGGGGCTAAAAATACATTATATATTTATAAAAAAAATAAAAATTAAAAAAAAACACTTATAGTTGGAGGCTTTAATATTTGTCTTTTAGTAATCGATAAAACTAAACAAAATTAACAAAATATAAAGAAATAGAAGAAAAAAAATCAACAAGATGTAATCACCCTCTATAGACAACTTCTACAACACTCTTTTTAAGTTCTCAAAAAGCATGTACCAAAATAGACCTTATCTTAGGCCCTAAAAGAAACCTCAACAAATCCAAAATGGTTAAAATCATCCAGACCATTTTTTCCTACCACAGTGGAATCAAATTAGAAATCAATAACAGAAAAATCTCCAAATACTTAGAAACTAAACACATTCAAAATAATACATGTTAAGGGATGCCTGGGTGGTTCAGTTGTAACTGAGCTGGAGGTGCCTCCAGCTCAGGTCATGATCCCAGTGTCCTGGGATTGAGTCCCATATGGGGCTTCTTGCTTGGCACAGAGCCTGCTTTCCCTCTTCCTTCTCTGCCTGCCACTTCTCCTGTCCCAGTTTGTGCTCTCCCCCTCTCTCTTTCTGACAAATAAATAAATAAATAAATAAATAATATTTTAAAAAATAAAAATAAATAAAAATTTAAAAATAATACATGTTAAAAGGAAGTCTCAAGAAAAATAAAATATACTTTCAACTTAATGAAAATAAAAACAGAACATATTAAAATGTGTGGAATGCAGCTAAAGCAGTTGTGAAAGGGAAATTTATAGCAGTAAAATGCATACATTGGTAAAGATGGGAAGTTTTTGGCCAATATCCAAACTCACACCTCAAAAACTTGGAAAAAGAACAAAATAAACTGGAAAGAATTAGAAGAAAATAAATACCAATGAACAGATTTTTAAAATTGAAAATAGAAAAGCAATAGAGAAAATAATGAAAAGAAGAGCTAGTTCTTTTAAAATATTAATATAATTGACAAATCCCCAGCTAAACTGGCAAAAATATAGAAAAATGATACAGTTAACAATGTTGGTAATTACTATGCTATCACTACAGACCCAGCTGAATCAAATTGATAATAAAGGAGAGCTATGATAAAGGAATGCTATGAACAACTCTACATATCAAAAGCACAAACTTCCACAGCTTACCCACTGTGGCATACATAATTGAATATCCCTATGACTTTTAAGAAAATTGAGATAATGATTTTAAAATCTCTCAAACTCCCCCACAAAAAGAATCTTTAGATCCATGAGATTTCCCTGGAGAATTCTACCAAATGTTTAAAGAAGAATTAACACTTATACTGTGCAATCTCTTCCAGAAAATAGAAAAGAAAGGAACACTTCCACAATTAGCCTGATACCAAAAGGAGAAAACATAATGCCAAAAAAATATATAGTCACATACCAATATCTCTCATGAATATAAGCACAAAAATCCTTAGCAAAGTATTACACATGTAATTTAGCAGTATATAAAAAATAATTATATACTGAGGTCAAATGAGCTCTACTTCAGGATGCAACGTTGGTTTAATATTTAAGAATTAATCATTATAACTCATGTTATTAACATGATAAAAATTAAAAAGTACATGACCATATGAATGATGTAAAATAAGTACTTAAAGTGTAATACTTATTTATGTTAGAAAAGACTCTCAGAAAAATAGAAATTTAAGGGGAAGCTCCCAACTGGATAAAGAGTTAGCATTATTCTTATGGTAAAGGACAGTGTTTTCCCACTAAAATCAGAAACAAGGTAAGGATGTTCACTTTTACTCTTTTATTCAACATAGTGCTACCTCTTCTATTTCATCATAACTAAGGCAAGTAAAGGAAATACAAAAATATAAATAAGAAAGAAAAAAATGTCCTATTTTTATTTACTTTTTTAAAGATTTATTTATTTATTTGAGAATGAGAGAGAGCATGAGCAGGGTAAATGCAGAGGGAGAGGGGAAGAATCCAAAGCAGACTCCCCACTGAGCAGAGAGCCCAACTCAGAGCTTAGACCCACAAACCTGGGATCATGAACTGAGCTGAAACCAAGAGTCAGACATTTAACTGACTGAGCTACTCAAGGGCCCCAAACTGTCCTTATTTTTAGATGACATGATTGTCTATGTGGAAAATCCCAGACTTTACAGGATCTCCTAGAGTTAAATTCAGTAAATTTGCAGGGTATCAATTATATTTCTATATACTACCAACTAATTTTTGGACTCTGAAAGTGAATATAACATCATTAACAATTTCTAAAATGATACACTTAGATCTAAATCTAGAAAACTTGTATAGGACTCATAAGTTGAAAACTGCTAATCAGTGATATACAAAATTTAAGGTGATCTTTTTAATTTAAAGGTCTAGTACACAGCATTGGACACCAAGTCATATGCTGGAGGGAAGTTCTTCCTGTCAACAGTTTCCATTATTGATGCTTAAAGGAGGTGTGCACATTGAAGCAAGCAGAGATGCACAGGATGAAAGAGACTCATCTGAAGTCTGCACCTAGTGTGAAGGGCAGAAACTGCAGGCTCCATCGTCTCCCCTGGCAGTGTGGTTGTTTTGTAGAACCATGCCCCATCAAAGTGCTCAAGGGAGTCTCTGCAGGCTAGAGAAGTGCCTGGGGAGAACCTGTCAGCATTTGCTAGCCTATGAGCCTCTGTACAAAGGTGCTAATTCAATTTCAGCATTCACCGTCACTGCACTCTGGATCCTCTTGGTCTGCACTCAGAGGAACCACATCTGCAGGGAGAAGGGGGCTTTTTTGTTGTTGTTGTTGCATTTCTGTGGCAGACACTGCTACTGTTTGCCACTTTTCAAGCTAACTAGTAATAATGAAATTGAATGTAAAAAAAATGAAAAATTTAAATGCTTAAATTCTGATATCATTAGAGAATGTGTGCAGTAATCTTGTTATTAGGGAACATGTTTTAGGGAAATGAATTATCATTATTAAGGGTCTAAATGCAGTACTGTATGAGTTAATATGAGGAACATGGTATTGTATTTTTTTTCTTTATGTTTGCATTCTGAAAGAAATTTCTTCCAACTCTGTGAATATTAAAAGAGACTGGACTTCTTTGGACATGATTGTCATTACTATCCTATCAGGATTATTTACTTCTCTTAGTTTTAGTAGTGATTTGTTTTGGAATATACAGTTGTGTTGGCATGTGGGAAGGGATCAAAGAGGAAGTCTGGAAGGTGTGGAGGGGTAGCTGAAAGGGAAACAGCTAACCTCATTATCACTTCTTCCTTTTAGAATTTGCTTACTTTTATGTAAATTACACACGTTTATTTCTCATAGTTCTGGAGGGTAGTAAATTCAAGATCCAGGTGTTGGTTGACTAGGTTTCTGGTGGGGACACTTCCTGGTTGTAGAGGATTCATTCTTGCTGTGTCCTCACACAGAGAAGCAGAAAGAGGAATGAAGCTTTCTTCTGCCTCTTCTCCTGAAGACACAAATCCCTTCTTGAAGGACACCAATCCCTTCTTGAAGACCCCACCCTCATACCCTAATTACCTTCTAAAGGTCCCAGATCCAAATAATATCACTGGGTATTAGGGTTTTAGGATATGAATTAAAGGGTGTCTATATGTCTATTATAGATATGTTAACTGGCTTATTGTAGTGATGATTCTATAATGCATATATCAAATCATCAAACTGTATACATTAAATATATACAAGAATATATATATGATATGTACAAGAATATATATAATAAATATATACAATATATACTTGGGGGAGAAAGCAATTATTTTTAAAAACTTAAATAACAATAAACTGGAAAGAAAAGAAAAGGAAAAGAAAGAATTTTTAAGCCCTCAAACCTTGTGCTATGTGATGTAGGAAAGAATGTTAAAGTTCAAAGCTGAGGGCCAAGAAAATTTTTGAGGCGTCTTTGGTGAAAAAGATGGTTTAAAGAATGGGGACAGGACCCATGGACAGAAAGAGCTGCTCCTGGGTCATGATGAGTAGCCCATTACATAGTTTCAAATTGGGAGGTGGTTAGAGATAGCATAAGTCTCTACGGAAATTGAAGGCAAGGTTTCCAGGACTTTGAGGGGGATAGCTATTGTTGGGAAAAGGTCACTTATTGTGGTCTAATAAAACCTTAGTCATGAGAGACTTCAGATGTATATTGGGGGGTCATATGCTTGGGAGATGATTGCCAATACATATCTTGGAGGAGGATATTTGGCAGAAATTTCCACAAGAATATTTATATGTTAAATTAGGTTTACAGGCTCCTGAGGGGGGTAGGGCTAAGATTGCCTTTTGCCTTTAGCAAGGTATTAACATTGAAGCTTTTGAGTTCCTAGAAGAATGTCACTCTGCTTGTTTTAAGGACTTGTCAGTGGGCTGTAAGCAGTAAGGAAATGTAATAATTTCTCTTCTGTCTTTTTCCCACATCACTATGGACTGAACATTTGTGTTCCCTAGAACTTGCTGTTTGGACCAGCTCTTGCATTCTAGTTTGGTGGACCTGTGGACTGTAATGGGAATATTCTAGGAGAAAGAATGAATGAGAAGAAGACATTAGGCACTTTCTACTCTGAAATATGTTTAAGAAAGTAGTAAAAACTGACTTCCTGATTGAATTTCACCACTTCCAGTACAGAGATCAGTTCTCAAAGAAACTTCTCATTTCAGGTCCACAGAAGGTGAGTGCACCTCCATGGACACAGCATCACTTCCAGTGTTTTATGGAGCACTGTAGGCATAGAATTCGGAAACCATCCCTGACCAGGAGTAAGAAAGATTCTAACCTACAGTCCTGTGGAAAACCCAAAGACATGATTATGGACACAAAACTATATAAGCACACAAGAAATACACAACCAAATAGGCACAGACACTGTTAATTTTCTCTACAGAAATCATCATTAAACTCAAGTTATTTTGTAAATTTACTGTTTTTTTTTTTTGTTGTTGTTGTTTGTTTGTTTAAGTCTTGGTCTCCCTATAGCATAGACTGGCTGGCTACTCAACTCACCAAGTCAATGGTTTCTTCATTCTGGACACAGGCCTGCATAACATGTCCCAGCCTCCTGCACAGTCGGGGTGTGCTCACAGGCCAGCTCAAATGTGAATGTGAGTGATGTGCCCTATTGCTTGTCCTGAGTCATATAAATCCCACATGAATGAGCCCCTATCTTTTTCTCCTTCTTCTAGGTTTATGGAATACAATAAATAGGAAAAAGAATAAACATTTAAAGATTGAAAATGAAGGGGTGCCTGGGTGGCCCACTCAGTTAAGCCTCTGCCTTCAGCTCAGGAGCTTATGTCATGACCCAGGGTCCTGGAATCTAGCCTGGCTTAGGGCTCCCTGCTCAGTGGGGAGTCTGCTCCCTCTCCCTCTGCCCTCCCCTGCTCATGCTCGCTCTCTCTCTTAAATAAATAAATAAAATCTTTTAAAAAAAATAAAGATAGGAAATGAAGACATGATTATAGTCTTTATAGTCTCCAAAATAGTCTTTATGCATAAACACATTTGTTAATGCAGAAAATTTTTATATATCCATAAAAACTGTGAGAGCTAATAAGTGACTTTAGCAAAGTTTCAGAACACAAAAATCTATTGTATTCTTAAACACTAAAAAATTGAAAATGATATTTTAAATGTTGTTTATAGTAACATAAAAACATAAAATAGTTACAAATAAATTTCATTCAAATATGAAAGATATTTTTATTAAAATCTGCAAAAATTTGCTGAGAGATATTAAAGACAGATAAGATGGAGAGATAATAGCATGCCCATGAGTTGGAAGAATCGATATTGCTAAAATGTTAAGTCTCCCCAAATCAACCAGAATTTGGGTGTCATCTCAATCAAAATAGCAACAGCATTTTTTGTTATAGAAATAGAGAAGCTTGTGGATGCCTGGGTGGCTCAGTCAAGTGTTTGCCTTCCACTCAGGTCATAATCCCAGGGTCCTAATACCAAGTCCCGCATTGGGCTCCTTGCTTAGCAGGGACCCTGCTTCTCCCTCTACTTACTGCTCCCTGTGCTTGTGCTCTCTCTGTCT
Organism: Taxidea taxus jeffersonii; assembly: GCA_003697995.1. NCBI lineage: Eukaryota > Metazoa > Chordata > Mammalia > Carnivora > Mustelidae > Taxidea > Taxidea taxus. The sequence goes on along the minus strand of RCUC01163359.1, from coordinate 28,362 downwards.
TTCTCTGACAAATAAATAAATAAAATCTTTAAAAAGAAATAAGAAAGCAATAGAGAAGCTTTTCCTTAAGTTTATAGAGGAAAGCCTATATAACATATTTAGATCTAAAGCAAAAAAGAAGGATCAAGTTGGCTGAATTACACTACTTGATTTTACAATTTTACTTGATCTTAAGAGACTACAATAATTAATACATGGAATTATAATGGAAAAATAAGTCCTTGGAATAGAATAATAGTGGACCCAGAAACAGACCTACATGTAGGTGCCAAGGTTATTTAATGGGTGAACAAACAGTCTTTCAAGAAATGATACTGGATCAAATGAAGATCTACATAGAAAAAAAGAAAATGTCTCTCCTAGTCTCATACCAACACAGGAAAGTAATTTGAGAGGGGTCACATATCTAAATATGAAGAAGAATTCCACAAAACTTGTAGCATAAGACCTAGCAAAATATCTCTGGGGCCTTTGGAAAGGAAAATATTTTTTATCTAAGAACAAAAACAAGAATAATGCAGTAATAATAAAAGAAAAATTTGGATTTCTCCATAATTGTAAACTTCTGTCTCCAAAAGATGATGTTAAGAAAATGAAAAGATAAGCCACACAATTAGAGAACTATTTCCAGTTTCTGAAAAACAATGTAGATGGACCAATTGTATATGTTTTTCATTTCTCTACAGTTGCCCAACTTTGATCTCTACGAGTTTGTCTTAAAATAGCAACCTCAAGTCCTAGATTTTCCAGAAATGCCTGTGTCTTCAGTATACCAGAATTTATCATACCATAGGTTCCAATTTTGGATTAGAACATCATAGCATCCACTTATCTAAACCATTGTCTAGGAGATATGGCCTAGACACTGCCTTATAATAACTTTTTCTGGTTATTTCCACAGCACACCTGCCAAGCATTTTGTTCCCCACTCTCCAATACCCCATTATCCACTGCATAGGTTCTCTAGCCCCCAGAGAACAAGAGAGTATAAAGATGGACTACAGGACTCCTTCTGATTTCCTCATTAGTGCTCCAGTCCTGAAAAGAGGTCAAGACGCCTCCAGGGAGAGATTTCCTTCACTTCTGGTCTTATAGACTTCTAAAGCCTAGCTTGTAAAAAGCTGGCAGGGAAAAGCAGAGCTGAGAAAGCTGAGCCTTACCACTAAACAGACTTTGAAGTCCCCAAGCCCCATACATTGCCTCTGCATCTGGGAGAAAGTGGTCAGCAAAAGGCATGAGCACTGTAGTGAAAGTCAGAGGGGTATAATTACAAGGTTAGATTAATCACCATCAGATATGGAGTTGAATAATAATCATGGAGATAAAAGAACATAATTAAGTTAATAAATTGTAATGGATTCCCAAAACTCATCATGGACCTTCCCTCCTTCCCTCACTTTACAGAAAATATAAAACTTCTCTGTCCCTATTTTTTAAAAAGACTTTATTTATTTATTTGACAGAGACTGAGAGAGGGAACACAAGCAGGGGGAGTAGGAGAGGGAGAAGCAGGCTTCCTGCTGAGCAGGGAGCCTGATGTGGGGCTCAATCCAAGGACCCTGGGATCTTGACCTGAGCTGAAGGCAGAGGCTTAAAAGACTGAGCCACACAGGCATTCCTTTTCTGTCCCTATGTTCTCTTTTCTTCCTCCTCAGAACTTGAAGCATCCCCTGCAGTGGGCTACATTTTGCCCAAGAATGGAAGCAGCCCTCTTCATTCTGCAGTTCTTCCAAGTTTGTACACCCTTCTTGCTTCTAGAAGGGATTTTTGGATGCTTTCAAGCCTGGCAGAGACCAGCCAAAAGTCCTGTTTCCTGAAGTTTGCTTTGGAGAAGGTGATGGGAACATTATTCATGGTCTCCTTCATATTAAACACTTCTGCCATATATGGCATTTTTGCAAACCTTCATCATTTTGTTTCTATTATTAGAAGTTCAATAAGCGAAAGAAAGTAAGACCAGAGGGTGTCTGTAGGATGGATACTATACATCTATGTGCCAATGTCAGTACAGCTGTGGTCCATAACTGGCTCTGCTGGGCTGCTAGTAACTCACTGTGTGACGCTGGGCAAGTTAATTATCCTTTTGAACTGTTTACTCATATGTAAGTGACTGTGCTAGAAACATGACCTCAAGGCCACTACTGGTTCTAAAACCTGGGGTTTCAACATGAAGTGACCAACCAAGTGAGATGTCTTGGAAGAAGCTTAGCAAGCCCCTGCCTGCTGCATGGATGGAGGCTGACCTGCTTAAACCCAGCAGTGAGGGGAAAAAGGAGATTTCCATGTTTTCTTCCTTGAGAGTGTGGCTCAGCGAGTTTAGAGGACTAAAGAGCTACTCCATGTCCAAGCATGTCTGATCCCCCTCAAGCTGGTCTGCATGCCTTTTTTCTCCATTGGCATGGCTCTGACAGTTGCCAACCTATGGCTTTGAGAAGACAGTGTCATTTCAATGCCCTCAGTCAAAGAATGGGCATAATACCCAATTCTTCATTTTGTTATGAGGATAAATAAGATCATATGTGTTTAGCTCCTAATTTGGTAGATATTAAATGCAAACAACTCAACAGTCAAGTCTTAAAATGAAAAGAATGAACAGAAGGTCAGCTATGAGAATCCAGGTCTGCCATTACCCATCTTATGATTTTCTACAACATTAGGTTGCTTTGGAAAAGAAAGGGCTTTTCCTAAAACACACACATGCACACACTGTGAAGATGATCAATAGGGTAGGGGTAAGGGCATCTTATTAAAGCAGGGAGGATTACACTAGTCCAGGAGAATGAAGACTTGTCTCGTCTCAATACCACAGCAAACTAGCTGTGTGACTTAGGGCAGGCACTTACAACCATCTGTCCTCCTGCTCTCAACTATCCAACAAGAATAAGAATATTTTCCTTGCTGACTTCATGAAGATATTGTGAGGATCAAATAAGATGGTATATTTGCCAGGGCGCCTGGGTGGCTCAGTGGTTTAAGCCTCTGCCTTTGACTCAGGTCATGATCTCAAGGTCCTAGGATCGAGCCCCACATCTGGCTCTCTGGTAAGCAGGGAGCCTGCTTCCCCCTCTCTCTGCCTGCTTCCCCCTCTCTGCCTATTTCTCTGCCTACTTGTGATCTCTCTCTCTCTGTCAAATAAATGAATAAAATCTTTAGAAAAAAGATGGTATATTTGAAAGCATAAAATATATAAATTATAAAATATACAAGATGTATTTTAGAGTATAAAAAACATATACTTTAAAGACTAAAATATGGAAAAATATGAATCCATTGAAAAGGCCTGACAGTATAATTTTTAACAGCTATATTATTTGTGGATCAAAAAACACTTAGAAAAAAAGACTCAAATGCAGAGGGTCATTTTTACCACAAAAGAGGAGAGACTGACCATAGAAGGAGAAGCTCACCATCCATGGCACAGGGTTATAGAGGTAAGTTCACAGAATTCTGCCCCCCCCCCCGCCCCGCCCAGGTGGTCTTCCAAAATCTGTGTAGGATAGTCATCATGCACAAAGGCTGGAGCCATGGTCAGGCTCCCAGCTGGGCTTGTATGCCTGCTTTTTCTCCTTCTATTACAAGACCGTTTGTCTAGACAGTTTCCATTTGCAAAAAGGGCAACTTTAAATAATCATAAATCACATTGCTTTAGTCAAAGTTTTAATCATCAGATTAGTTTTAGTTTGTTTGGGCAAGACACTTTAATCATGAGTCTCAGTTTCTTCATCTGTGAACTGGGGATGGTGATCCATCTCTGCTCACCTCATAGAACAGTTGTCAGGCCTGGTAAAATAAAAATAGCTGCTTCTTATAGAGAAATTCCACATAGCAGGCACTGTGCCCAGTGCTCTACATGGATCATCATATGTAGATCACTCAACTATCCTATTATTACAGTTGAGGAAATGAAGATTTAGAAAATTTGAGTAGCTTGTTTGAAGTCACACTGCTGGTAAGGGACATAGCTGGGCCAGTAACATACTCCAGAGAACAATTTGTGTGGAAGCAGATGAAAGTGGAAAAGTCCCATCTGATGAGCCTCCCTCTTGCCATGGTATGGGAGAAACCAGGTGGGTATCACCATGGAAGCCCTGACTACTCATTGATTCATCTACAAGTGCCTTATTCTGCTCTGAATGGGGCAGAAGCCAGGGTGGCTGAAGGCTCAGTGGGAGAGGGGCTCAGAGACTAGCATGGGTCAGACTGCTCCATGACCTTCTGTCTGTGCAGGTCTTTTAGAAGGAGGCTTACTCAATGTCCACAATAGCCAAGTTATGGAAAGAACCTAGATGTCCATCAACAGATGAATGGATAAAGAAGAAGTGGTATATATATATATACAATGGAATACTATGCAGCCATCAAAAGAAATGAAATCTTGCCATTTGCGACAACATGATGGAACTAGAGGGTATTATGCTTAGCGAAATAAGTCAGTCGGAGAAAGACAACTATCATATGATCTCCCTTGCACTCTCATCCTTCATAATTACTTAATTTATAGACTTAGGGCATTTCTATTATTTGTCCAAATAAGTGACTCTCTCGCTAAACCGTTAGCTTCTTGAGGTTAAAGTCTCTTTTGCCTTCCCAGTTAGGCCCTTGAGCATAACTTTACATCTGGACCACTAATGGGTGTTATGTTGCATTAACTTCCCTTCAAGCAAATAGACATACTTTATGGAAGACAATAGACTATGTCCTAAGGAAAGGAAATGAATAACATAGGAAAACTGAGGCTGAGTCCTAAGATGGTGGGCAATTAGAGCCCTGGAATATCCAATTAAAGCAAGGGGCTACATTGGTGGAGTCAGGTAACGAAATGAGGGGTATGGGATCCTCATCCACTGGGTTTGGGTTCTGCCCTGAGAATCAGGTTACTGTGATATGTTTGGCCATGGTACCTTAGACAGCTCGGGTAAGGCTTGAGACTTGTTTTTTTCTGATTGTAGAATGGGCCTTTGTTTCTCAGAGACATGTACCTGGAGGGCACTAATGAGGGCTGAAGGGTAGGCTAAGGGAACTCCATACTTCTGTTGCAAATGGCTTCAGGCCCACCCCTGCCTTTCTCCTTCCACTATGAACCTTGGTGCAAGGACAAGTCTAGGCATTAGAATGATGTGTGCTGTATCTGACAGCAGGTATGGCAGGGAAAGGGAAAGGCAGAAAGCAGCTATGGCATGCTATGGCAGCTCCTGCCCCTGCTCTGCCTGGAGTTACTTCCCAGGAACAATGAGTGCTGCTGTGGAGTTCAGAGGAGTTGGTTGCTTGGTAACACAGGGGTGCGGGGCATGTGTGCTAAGTCTAGCAACTATTTAACAAATGAAGGACTTCAATATTTTAACAAATAATACTGCCACTCCAGTGTGTGTTGTCTGAATAACCACCCTATATCTGGTTGGAGAAGGAGGCAGAGGAGGGAATGATTCCGATGGTGTTCAAAGGCTCTTCCCATCCCCCACTCAAATAACTTGAGGGGGAAAGGGTGATGTTTTTGTCCCAATCCCACCAGCAGTCCCTGGGGCTGAGTGCTTAGAAAGGCAGGGGCGCTGGAGCTCTAAACCACACAGGCCTGGCTGTGTTTGTGTCCTGGTTTCTGGCCCCACCCCGGCAGACCTAGATTCTGGACGTGGGGGCAGAAAATTCTGAAGGGTTCAATTCCTGGCTGACTAAAATATGCTCAGCCTTCCATCAAATCACTCTCTCCTGGCTTACCCTGGTGTATCTCAGTGTGAGGGAGGATGAACAAGCATTGGTCAGAGGGCAAGCTGCCAAACCTGCCACATGTCTACAAATAGACCTAACAGAAGACTCTCTTAAGACCATTTCCTACAGGGTGCCTGGGCAGCTCCGTTGGTTAAGTGACTCCCTTCAGGTCAGATCAGGATCCTGGAGTGTCAGGATTGAGATTCTGCTCAGCAGGGAGTCTGTTTCTCCCTGTGATACTCCCCCCTCTCAAGCTTTCCCTCTCTTAAATAAATAATAAAAATAAAATATTTAAAAAACAAGACAAACAAACCATCTTGTAAAAGCACAGACCTGGGGCTGGATCTCAGCCCTCCTGTGTTGTCCATGACCACAGGGGACAGACTAGGGGCTAGGCAGCTAAGAACAACCTCACTGCTCAGAGGTCCAGGCTCCAGAAACCTTGTTTTGTTCTAGGCCATGAGGAGTTATCCCTTGTGCTTTGTTGAAGTGTCCCAACCTGAAGATGTGGTTTAGAAATGCTGTGGGTGACAAACCAAAAGAGACTCTTAATGTCATAAAACAAACTGAGGGGGGCGGGGGGGGGAGGTGTTGCGAGAGGGTGGTGGGTTACATTATATGTTTATAAAAAATTAAAAAATTTTAAAAAAAAGAAACGCCATATGGTTTTTGTTTGTTTTGTTTTTCTTTTTTTAAGAGAGGGAGGGGGGGGACAAAAGGAGAGGGAGAGAAAGAATCTTTTTTTTTTTTTTTAAAGATTTTATTTATTTATTTATTTGACAGAGAGATCACAAGTAGGCAGAGAGGCAGGCAGAGAGAGAGAGGGGGAAGCAGGCTCCCCGCTGAGCAGAGAGCCCAACATAAGGCTCAATCCCAGGACCCTGGGATCATGACCTGAGCCGAAGGCAGAGGCTTTTACCCACTGAGCCACCCAGGTGCCCCGGGAGAGAAAGAATCTTAAGCAGGCTCTATGCACAACATGGAACCTGATGTGGGGCTCAGTCTCATGTCTGATCATGAGATCATGAGCTGAGACCAAATCAAGAGTCTGACACTTAACTGACTGAGCCACCCAGGTGCCACAGTAATGCTGTTTTAACCCAAAAGCGTTCTTGCATTATTCCTGGTTTTACTATAAATGCAAGGAGCAAACAGTTTTGTTTGGTTACTCTGGCTAGGTAATGGCTAAGCAATGTCAACAATGGTTATCATGCTCTTAAGACGAACATAACTTCCAACTTTACATGGAATTCAGGATTCCCAAAACTATTTTGTTTATTCCTGACAGCAACTCTGAGAACTATGCAATTCGATTTTCTTTATTTCTCAGTGGAAGAAACTGAGGCTCAGGGAGGCCAACAACTTGTAATAAAGTATAAAATAGAGGAATTGGGACTCAGGTCCTAGATTTATCACTCAAAATTCCATGTTCCCCAGGTTCTAGCACCCTGGGTAGGAACCACTCTTTTCTTCCCAGGACTGTGAACTGGCTCAGAAGGTAGAGGTCATTGCAGAGAGTATAGAAAGAAAGTGTGAGAATCAGAACTCAAGAACCTCGGAGAACTGCATTTCTTTGAGCTGACATGTGCACCCTCACTCCACTATCGTACCTTCTGCAGACTGTTTATGGAGCTCCCTGAACCCATGCCCTGATAATACTGTGCTAACTAGGAAATGCTCTGGAGACTCATGGCCTTCTAGAATTGCTGTTCACACACACTATTGACAAAAATCTTCCTTTTTTCAAGGCATAGAGAGCAGTCATGATGGGGGAAATACTAGTTCCCTCTAAGAGGTTTCCCTACCCTTTGGAATTAGAGAAAATTCAAAACTAGCAAAACTACTGAGCTCTCGATTTTTATAGAATATCTTCTCAGTGCCAGCCCAAAGTATCCATATTAACACTTTTGTAAATGTTCCATATTTATATTATTTGTGCTAAACCAGAGGAGGGTCCTAATTCACTTCCCCACACATACATATTTCAAACATAACTGGAACTAAATTATATTTACAAGATTATTTAACAAGAACAACAAATTAGGCATTAATTCAGTGACTCTTATAAAAACTGGAAGGTGGATTCCCCCCTTCTGGAAACTGAAGCCTGGTGCCTACTTGGCATAGCTGAAGATAAAGGAAGTACCTCCACTAGCATTTTGTCTCTGTTGTAGTTCCAGTCTCTGCCTTTGCAAACTCAACCTGAACATTCTTTCTTTAACCTGTTCCTACAGTGGTAATCCATCACCTCTATGTCCCTGGCACTGCTAGAGTGAAAATAATCTGTCAACTCAAAACTACCACAGAAACTTGGCAGCTAGAACAATTATAACACAGCAGTGATTTTCAACTGGGTGTTATTTTGCATCCTGGGGACATTAGGCAGTGTCTATGAACATATATAGATATATAGATATACTTTGTAATTCAGGGGGTGCTGCTGGCATCTAGTGGGCAGAAAGGGTGCTGCTAAACATCCTGCAATGCATAGAACAGCTTCACCATCCATCAAGAACTGCCTGATGCTTTAAATTGTGCAGAGGTTGAGAATTCCTGCAATACTGTGGGGTCAGTGCTACAGCAGGGGTAACTCAAGAGTGTGATGGTATGAAAGCACGGAGAATAGAATGAGTCATGGGGGGCTTTCTGGAAGAACTGGCAGAATAAACAGACCTTTCCATTCTCTATCCTCTAGGAACTCACAAGCCATCCAATGGTGTCTTGTAGCATCACCTATATCCCATCTTCTTGTTTGTTCTTTTAAAAAAAGTAGATAAACAGAATCTGAGAACTCCAGGCCAAACCGTTTCCCAAGAATGAACTTTGGCACATTTCCTCTGACTGTTGCCATCACTTTTCATCTCTTTCTTTTATGGTCTTCTCACTTTCTCTCCGAAGTCACACCTACTCCTCTGGGCCTCTCTCCCAAGCCTGTCCCCTGGCCTCTTTCGAAGGTCCACTGCTTCATGCAAGCATGTCTGCTTGGAGACTCATGAGATATTGCAGACTTTTAGTCACAGAGATGGTCAGTAGTGTTCACAGGACATAGACTGTGCCACTATATCAGCTCTGATGAAAGGGTCAGCCCACCCATACTTGCTTTCTAACTGATGAGAGTTCTAGCTAAAAGCATAGGCTTTGGGGCCCTCTGGTTAGAGAAGATCCCTCACTCCTTATCTACCCACTGCACTTAATCTCATCGCCTTAAATTTGCGTTTCCTAGGCTCTCTGTCGTTTTAGAATGTGAGCTTCTTGAGGGCAGGGACTGTATCTCATTTCTACCTGTGTCCACAGCACAGGGAGATGGGAGACTGGTAAAACCCTTATCTTCAAGGTCCACTGAGGAGCTTACCTATGCAGAGCACTTTCTGGGATGTCCCAGTCCTGCTGCCCTCATGATCTCAAAGCACCTTCTGGAGCAGGGGATGGAGGAGATGGCATTTGACTCTATGTGGATGGCATTTGATCTCCTGATCACTTCCCCGTTCCACAGAACTGGTCATTTTTTTCTTGTGCATGTCTGTTTCCATATCTACATCGCTATTATACTGTAATTTATCAGCTGATAAAGCTTTAACTCTACTAGAATGTGAGTTCATCAGGGCCAAGGACAGTGTTTATTCACCTCAGAATCTTCAGAGCCCAGTATTATGTCTGGCACGTAGTAAGTCCTCAAGGATGTGAACTCTCGGGGGCTGTTGAAAGAAATATCAACTGGAAGCTCAACCCAAATCTGATTAGTCAGTAAGTCTGCTCACAAGCCTAAAGCCTAATTGAATAGGAACACACTTATACCTGAGTAATTATAGAACTCATACTATATACCATTCTGGGTTTTGTTGTTGTGGCAAAAATATATATAACATAAAACTTAGCATTCTAACAAATTTTAAGTATACAGTTCAGGACATTAAGTACATTAACACTGTTGTGAAGTCAAAATCACTATTAATCTCCAGAACTTTTCCTTCATCTCAAACGGGAACTCTATACCCCTTTAGTAGCTCCCTCCCATTCCCCTCCCCCAGCCCCTAGCAACCACCAATCTGCTTTTTGTTTATATCTTCTTGACTATTCTACGTACCTCATATGCTGTGATAATACAGTTATTTGTCCTTTCGTGTCTAGCTTACTTCATTTAGCTTAATGTTTTCCAGGTTCATCTATGATGTTGCATATAATCAAAATTCCATTCCTTTCTTAAAGGTTGAATAATATTCTGTTGCAGGTAAATGCCACATTTTATTTATCTATTCATTCGTCAGTGAACATTCAGGTTGTTAGCGAACTTTTGGTTATTGTGAATAATGCTGCTACGAATATTGGTGTACAAATATCCGCTCAAATTCCTGCTTTCATTCCTTTTGGACTGGAGTCAAATTGCTGGATCATACGGTTATTCTACGGTTAATCTTTTGAGGAACTGCCATACTGTTTTTCACAGTGGTTACATCATTTTACATTCCCATCAGCAATGCACAAGAGTTTTAATTTCTCCACATCCTCAACACTTAATTTCTGTTTTTGTTTGTTTTTTTTATTTGCCTTTAATAGTCATCCTAGTGGGCCTAACATGGTATCATACAGCAGTTTTGATTTACATTTCCATAATGACCTGTGCTGTTGAGCAACTTTTTACATGCTTCTGAATCATTTGTATACCCTCTTTGGAGATATGCCTATTCAAATCCTGTGCCCCTCTCTTGAATTTGGTTATCTGATTTTTGTTGTTGAATTTTAAAAGTTCTTTATATATTTTGGATCATAATGTTTATATGTGCTTTGCAAATATTTTCTCCCACTCTGTGAGTTGTCTTTTCCCATTTGATAATGTCTTATGATATACAAAAGTTCTAAGGCTTGAAGAAGTCCAGATTAGCTCCATTTTTCTTTCTATTATTGTGCTTTTGGTTCATATAAAAAATCATTGCTAAAGCCAATAACATGAAGATATTTCTCTATATTTTTTTCTAGGAGTTTTATTGTTTTACTTCTTTTATGAAGGTCTTTGATATCATCCTATCTTTAAGAAACTCATGGGTGAACAATAGAAGAAGGTATATAAAATAATGTCAATAAGAGTGAGAAGGTGTTTTCAAAGTAGTTATGATATGTTCTATAGAATTTCATAGATTCTGAACAATATAATTAATCTGAGCCTCAGTTTATTTATCTTAAAGTGGGGATGTTTTTTTCTCTGCTTCATTGTAATGAGTATGGATGGGGGAGTAGAGGGCCGAGAAGAACAGGTGGGGGAGTCTCTTGATCTAGGGATGTCTCCATAACACACCCATGAAAATGTCAAAGACTGCTACTAGAGAGTGCATGTGTTATTAGACACACACTGATGGAGAGACAGGAAAGTGTTGGTTGTTATAAAAGTCCTAGAACACAGGGCCCTTTCTACTACCCCTGAAACCCTAAGAGCTATGGGAGACCAGCAGAATTTCTATATATTCAGAGGATGGGAGATAACCTGAACCTGTCTCAAGCCTGGCTTGAAGCCAACGGGCACCTCCAGGATTAAAAGTTAATACAGTTGCCCTATTAGCCAGCTGGTAGAAAGGAAAGCTGAGCTGGAATAACACAGAGACTAAGAAAGGAGAGAGGAGGAAAACAGAGGAAACTAGACAACAGGATCTACTGAAAAAGCCAGGCAGAAGCTTCCAAGATGGAGGGTGCTCCAGGTGAATCTTCTCTCTGAAGAGGAAAGCCCAAGACTACCCACAGGGGCACAACCTAGGGCCCAGTGATCCTTTCACCTGCAGTAAAGAGCTTTGTCAAGATTTCTATTCATTCACTCAACACTCGTGTGATGCCCCTTTGGCCAAGCAGAGAGTGTCCTGAGAGCTGAGGCTGGTGACAACTGCTGACCCCAGGGGAAGAGGGTGCTGTGGTCCGGGACACAGTGTGCCCAGTGGACCCCAGCCCCATAGGGTTAGCAGTGAAGATAGTGAGTCTGGGGAAATTGTGCTGGCCCATTGAAAGCCTTCCCCAGGGACCCAGAGGGCATCTGTGGGGACACAGCAGCCAAGGAGGTGCCTTGGCCTTCCTAACCTCCTAGTCACTTGCAGCTCAACCATGGCCTGGTTGGGCCCTGATGACACAAAGGACATTAGACTTTTCCAGGCCTGCCTGGGCTTAGCCTTGTCAATACTTGCAGACTGCTGCACTGTGGAGAAATGCAAACCCAAAACATTTTTTTCTTTCTTTTTTAGTATACAAGAAGAGAGGAAGTAAAAAAGTATATGGCAGTGAATAATTAGGGAGCCCTCAAATTCTCTGTAAGCTAATGAATAAATAAACCTTTGACAATTTCCTCCAACTGCTGTTGACAGGATAATTGGACCTAATATCTTAATTTTAATGCTTTTGACGCATTTGACTTTGGTTAATGAGATGTAAATATGCATTGCAGGATTGCAGGTTTGTTTTTTGCAGAGCAACTAAACTGTGATTGGCCAAAATGTTAGTCTTTTATTTATTTATTTATTTTTGGCATATTGCCCTTTAGACCAAAGAAAATAAAGCTGGGGAGGAGATATTTAATCTTTATTTGGTTTGTTGTTGTTTACTCTCCCTTTCCTCATTATCCTTGGGAAATTGAGAGGGAAATCTGATACTTGCAGTAGAATGGGAGGTCTTGGGGTATAGAAAATGGGACAGGGCTCAGAGCTTCTGGAAGTTCCTCTCACAAGTCTAGCATGCTGCCACATTCCTCATTTACCTACCAATGTGAATAGTTTTCACCTTTCACCCTGAACACAGGAGGGATTAGACCTTGACCATCTGTGTATTTGAGAAGGAAGATGGGTTCAGATCAGTGTCTGGTGGGAAGATAATGACAGCACCATGGATGGCTTTAGTGTACAGCAGCCCATGCAGGAAAGCAGCCTGGGCCCAGGAGAGGAGCAGGGGAAGACGGGATGATGGTGGCCAATGCTCCCCGTTTCTCCAGGGACACAACAAGGATCAAGGGTCAACAGAGGGGACAGGGGTAGTAGAAAAAACCCCAATCTAAAGTTCAGAACAGAGACTGTGGCCCCAGTCAGGGTGACCTTCCTGACTCTGGCTTCCAAGTCTGCAAGGTGATCTAATACTTTGTGTCAAGTAGCTCATGCTTGTGAGGTACAACCTTATGTCAGTGCTGTCTAATGGAGTGGGGGGCATTCTCTTTGAAAACGAGAACTGCCAGTGCCTAGCGCAGAGAACTCTTGGTCTAGGCACTCCCTGGTTCTCAGTAATCAGAGGACCCTGTCTTCTAACATGGTCATCTGCCAGGAAAAAGGGATTCAGAAGCCTGGGGACTAAGCATGTCTCACCCAAACAGCTCTCTGCTCCATCACAGAAGAGAATGATAATGAGGATGTCATTTGGCCCTGAGCCTGCATATTACCTGAGTATGCAGCCTCCCTCTTTCTTTTGTATGGCCCCTGTATTCATAAGCCTGCCATACTCACAGCACTCCAGCACCAAATGTGTGTGTGTGTGTGTGTGTGTGTGTGTGTGTGGTGGTCCAACACCAAGCAATTCTGTGACACGAGCTGGATGTCCTATGATTTAACTTCATCATAATACTATGTTCCCAGAGGTAGCATCAGATTCCACAGGTTAAGGGCTCAGTCCCACAAGATTGCCCCACCCCCCATCTCTACTCCAGATGCCAACTACAAATGCAGATTGTCACTTGTGACTCTGACCAATTGGCTATAAATTGGAGGTTCCCACAACTCCTCCTTGGCTTTGGTTATTTGCTGGAGTGGCTTACATAACTTAGAAAACCTTTATTACTGTTTACCAGTTTATTGTAAAAGAATTTGATAAAGGATATTGATGAAAGACATATGAAAAGATACCTAGGGTAAGGCTTGGGAGGGTCCCCAGCATAGGAGCCTCTATCCCTGGAATTAGGATGCATTGCCCTCCTGGTATGCGGTTGTGTTCACCAACCTGGAAGCTCTCCAAACTCTATACTATTGGGATTTTGTGGGGGTTTCACATAACCATGATCAATTATCAACTCCATTTCCAGCCCCTTTCTCCTCTTTGGAGGGTAGGTTAGAACAGAGCTAAAAACTCCAAACTTATAATCATGAAAATTCCAAGCTTATAAGTTTGGTCTTTCTAATGACCAACTCCCATGAAGCCCCCATCCAGGAACCTACTCAGAGTCCCCTCACTAGAACAAAAGACATTGCTGTTACCCAAGAAACTCTAAAGGATTTTGGAACCTTGTGGCAAGCACTGGAACCTATCATTTCCATGATTTCATGCTACCAATTCAAGAAAATTTGCCTGTACTACTCTTGGCTCTGTGCTCAGTTGAGGTTTTAGTTGAAGTTCATAGCACAACAGCAACAGCAGAAAGATGCTCCTGCTGAGCCACAGTTCCCCAAGCATCACTGGCCAGGCTGAGACCAGAGCAGATCCAGGCACTTCTCAAAAAGTTCTTTCCAACAAGGGATGAGGACTCTTAGCTCTGGCTATGAAAACCACTCAAACTCCTGTTGCTTGCAGAGACAACTCAAAATGGCCTCAGCATTTCAGAATGGCCCACAAATACATATCTCAAATGTGGGGTAGGGACTACTCCCCAGAATTATATGGGAATGGGGAGGAATAAAATAACATAATGTATATGGCTTAAATATTTTAATATAAACTTTTTTATTAAAGTGTCACTATGATTGAGAACAGCACACAAATCATTAAGTGCACAGAATTTTCAAAGCCCAGTTCAAGGACATCACCACTTCACCAGGGGGTTCTCTTATGCCCTAATCCTAATAGCCACTGAGGGTAACTGCACTTCTGAATTCTAACAGTATGGCTAGACACTGGTGGTTTTCAGGCTTTGTACAAGTAAAGTCATACATATGTGTACTTTTTTCAGGAAAAATGTATGTGCTGTGAAGTACACAAATCTTAACTCTATGAATGATTATAGAAAAACGCATACACCATGTAACCCACACCTGTGCTAAGATATAAAACACCACCTTCCTTACAGAAAATTCCCTAGTGCCCCTTCCCAGGTAGCCACTTTTCTAACTATTTAATCCCCTGTATTAATTTAACCCATGTATTAATTCCATATGGTCCACATCTTCATACACTCGCATTTTTTGATAGGCTCCTTTCACTCAGCATGTCATCTGCATGCATCATTCATGTCAGTTTATGTATTAGTAGTTTGTTGGATTTTATTGTGAAATAGTTTTCCATTGTATATCTATACCACAATTTCTTGATTTTATATCTATACCACATTGCTTGCTCTACCTCCTTAACAGTGAATTCAGTTGTACTGCAGAGTCTGAGCAAACAAGAAAAATGAAGGGCTCTTTGTTTGGCTTTGATCCACAGTTTGTAAATTCCCAGAGGACCCAGAACACATATCTCTATACTGAAGCACTTTTTTTTTTTAAAGATTTTATTTATTTATTTGACAGACAGAAATCACAAGTAGGCAGAGAGGCAGGCAGAGAGAGATGAGGAAGCAAGCTTCCCGCTGAGCAGAGAGCCCGACACGGGGCTCGATCACATGGGCTTGGATCCCAGGACCCTGGGATCATGACCTGAGCCAAAGGCAGAGGTTTTAACCCACTGAGCACCCAGGCGCCCCTGTACTGAAGCACTTTTGATTGGATTACAAAGTTATCCCTGTGTGTTCAAATTAGGAAAATGTGTCTTCCACAGGCCTATACATCCTGCAACCAGGAGCTTACCAAGCAGTGCTGCCTGTGATGCTTTTCCCACTCCTCTTCAGCCTGGTGATGCCCAAAGTGACAGGGTCAAATCAGAGACTCTGGGCCCTTCGAAGCGGTCTCAAGTCTGTGTTGAGGTGTCCATTGGGCTCTGAAAATCCTTCTGGGATTACCTTCTGGCTTTGTCATCTTCTGGCTACCTGACCTTGGGCAGGCCACCTGGCCCCTTCAGACCTTTCCTCATGTATGAAAAGTAAAGCTGTGCTCTGGGGAGGGGTCCATGAGGTAGCACACATGAAAGCACTCCATAGATCATAAAGTTCTAGGTAAATGGACAGGCCACAATGGTACTTGGTAATGTTTAGTCTCTGCAAATAAAATTTGAGCTCCCTGGGCTGCAGCCAATTTAGCTCAGGTCACCTGTGTGAAAACTCTCCATGACATGCATCTTCTCATCCTCACTAGCCCTAAGTGATGGGAATGAGCAAGATGTAAATATGAGAAGTTGGCTTGTTCTCCCTAAGTCCTCAGGGCCACTTAAAGCTTTCATCATCTTAATCATCTTGAATAATCATTAAACTTCCCCACTCAAAATAGCTTGGAAGACACAGCAATGGGAAGACACAGCAAGTTGGGTATTTATGCAATACTTCTTTCTCCTTGAAATGGAAATGCAGTAGCTATCATGAGAAGTATGTAGGACACTTGAGTGCAGATGAGTGGGTGGGAGGAGGAAGGCATTAATTGCTTGTCCTGGTCCAGAAGGGCACCAATGCTGGTGCTCTTAGTCTTCCAAGTCTCCTGCTCATTGTTTATCTGAGGAGGTGACATGAAAGTTTGATGTCATCACCACCTGCAGCTCCTTGCAGAAGGAACTAAATGGCTATGCCTCGCCTCAGCTGAACTCATGACAGGGACTGCCTGTGAGGCTGAAGCCAACACAGGCAGCTATTCAAAGCCCTCTTGGAAAGTTTTGGGAACCCATCCATGCATGGCACCTGCTGGTGTGCCTCTATAGCCACACCTTCAGGGATGAGGGTGGGAGCTCTATCTATAGCCATTGAGATAGGTTTCAGTGAGGCCTGAAATTCCAAGGGCTGAGCAACAGTGTTGTCTCCTTGCCTTACTATGAGAGTTCCCCTGAACCCTGCTCTCCCCTGGATCCCAGCGGACAAAAAACAAGTTTTCTTTCAGATCCTGAGGCAACCTTGAAATCCTCCTATGTTTCTTTCTCCTTCTGCCATGAAGGAGAAAGCTCCTTTCTGTACAGGGGCACACAGGCAGGAGATGGAACCCCAGGCTAGCCAGGAGCATAGTGTCTATGTTAATCTGTCTTCCCATGTATTCCCATCTTTTGGAGGAAGCTTTTGAGGAAGTGGCTGGGTGCCTCTCCAGTGGACTGGTTAGCCCTCGATACATCTGAGGAACAGACTCTGCTCTGGGTTTCCCTATTCTAACCTCTATCTCCACATCCTCTACCCTCTGTGCAGAAAGTTAAAAAGAATCAGTTCCCAGCTCAGGGCAGTAGTGACCTATGGGTAAGGGTGCAGGCCCACAGCCAGCCTGGCACCCAAACCCTCACAGGAGGGTCTTCTACAAGAGTATCAGTTGCTAAGGATATGAGTATCCCCAGTCTGACTTTAGTAAATAATACTTCCAATTTTTATATGATGAACATAGATTATATTTATAATAAGAGAAAGTGTGTTATTTTTACTTAATGTAATAAAAGTCATGTTTTTAAAAACATAAATCATAAAAACATAAAACCCTAGACTTAGGGCTTATGATTTCTTTTAAGACCTAGCTGAAACTTACTTCTAAAAAGTTTAGCTTTTGGGGTGGATTTTGGGTAAAGTGACTGTTAATGCAGGAGTAGAGAGGAGGCCACCATCTCTTGGTGCTATGTCTTTCCCCCTCTTCTCATAAGTCTATCCACTTTATGGGTGTTTTATGCCAGACAAAATGTGGGTGCTCAGTTAAATATGAATTTTAGGAAAACAAACACTTTTTTTAATATGTCTCAAATATTTCATGGGTATACTTATGTTAACAGATGGTCTACTGTTTATTTGGAATTCAAATTTAACGAGGAGCTCTGCATTTTTTAATAATATTTTTATTTTAGAATTGTTTTATATTTATAGACATTTTAGATGCAAAGATAGTACAGGTAGTTCCCATATTACTCATACCCAGTTTCCTCTATAATTAGTATCTTAAATTACTATGGCACATTTGTCACAATTAATGAACACTTTAACATATTATAATTAACAATGACAGTATTATTAACCAAATGCATACTTTATTTCCATAGTTTTTCCCTGTCCTGTTTCTTTTCCATAATCCCACAGGGCATTTGGTCATCATGCTTACTCAGGCTCCTCTTGTCATGATAAGTTTCTCAGACTTTTTGGCAACATACATAGTTTTGAATTCATGTGTTTAGTAGACTGCCCATCAGTTGGGATTTGTCCGATGTTCCCCTCATAAGTAGGCATGGGTTGTGTGACTTTTTTGGAGCAAAAGAACAGAGATGAAGTACTGTGCTCATCACATCACATAGTGTACATATTAGCAACATGACTTACCACTGCTGGTGGCTGATGGGTACATACTGTAAAGTTATTCTTTTTCTCCCTTTTCCATATTGTATACTTTTTAAAGAAAGTCACTATTCAAATATTACACTTTAGGAGTGAGGAGTTACGTTCCATCTCCTTGAAGTGCCTTGTGTTTCTATTTGCTAAAGCTGACCGGCAACCCTACCCATGCTCAGTGACAAATCAAGTGCCCTCTGCCACCATGCTCTCTTTATCTTCTCCTTCCCGGAGTGAATTCGCCTTCTTCCATTATCTAGGGGCCCTGGGAGTATACATATCATCACATCACCCTCCAACATCCTGCACTATTGCCCTCTGCTTATCGTGTTCCCCACTTGCACTTCCCACCAGTAAGACCATCAGGAGGGCAAAGTCTGGATCATATGATTGCTTTGTTCCCCAGCATATGGACCAGAGCTAACCAATATGTGCTTGTTGGTCTAATTTGAGGGATATCCTAACCCCAGTCTTCTTTTTATCTTGGGTACAAATGCTCAAGAATGAGTCCTGCTGGGCCAGGAGGCTCCAAGAATAGGGCAGAGAGTCTGTTAGGGTCAGCATCCATTTGGACTCTATAGATCCTGCTGGGAAGGGCACTTGGGTGGCCTGATTTGTATCAGTTCCAGAGAGAAGAGGAAATGCTCATCATAGACACCTTGTCCTTCCAGCTTGTCCTTAGGGAGGCCAGTTAAGCATCAAGGGGGTGGGTATGATCTGCCCTAGGATCTGGTTGCCCTGGTGAATCTCTCTTCAGGATGTTCAGTGGCTGACCAATACCAGCACCCCTCTGGACGCACCCCATCCTGACTCAACCTCCAAACATGACTGTACTTTCACTGCAGCAGACTGAGGCACTGCAGTGTAGTCCTCTAGATCCCTGGCTCTCCCAGCCTTTTCTTTCAGGAAGGATTTCCTATTTACAGAAGACTCTGTTATCCTGAAGCATGCCTCTGCTGATATGCTGGTAGACCCTGGCTGTGCTCATCCTGAGAAAAATATTATCTGACCTTATACCTCTTTGAGGGTGCAGGGACCTCACTGACATAGAGAAGTCTCAGAGGCAAGAAAAGAAACTTTGCAGAGATCAGATTTTCTCAATTACTCCAGCAAACCTAGAACTGAGTTGAGTAGCCAATAGTGACCTGTAGGTACGAAGGAAGTCCAGGCCTTCAGATCCTCAGATCATGAGGGGATTCTGAGGCAGAAGAACCCACCACAGTCCTAGGCTTGGCATCACAATGGGTACCATCTATATCTGGCCTCACAGAAACTTGCCAGGGACTAGGGCAGCACAGGTTTTGGGCAAGGGCAGGTGGGGAATTGCGGTGTTCTGCCCAGGGCTATTCACTTGATGACCCTGGTCCTGAGATTTGGTGGAGTTGGATGTTTACCTGGAGCTGAGGAAGGTCTGGCAGGGGATGAGGCTGCTTTCCCCCTACTAACTCACCCTCAGGACAAGCCAGTCTCATGTGCAAATCTCACCCTGGGATTGGTGAGATAAGCCATTGCAGCTGCTGAAGGTAAAGGGTTGGAAGGAGTATGGGGACAAGAAGGACCCTCAGGGCACTCATACCCATAGTAGCCAAGGAGTTGGAACCTGGCATCCTCAAGGCAAAGCCCAACATCCTGGAAAGTCATGGCAAAATCCCATTGTATCCACAAGCATCCTGTGTGGCTTTGGCACAGTAACCTATCCACTCTTGGTTCCCTTTTCCTCATGAAAAGGTCAGGTAACAGTCTGTCTGAAGCTTATTCCTGAGTCTTCAGTGTTCAGTGTCCTGTGGGGAGGTCCTGGAGCCCCAGGCTGGTGTGAGACCTGATCTCGAGGCTGAGGTGGTCCTGGGAGATAGAATGAGGGGATGCTTGGTGAAACCTTGCCTTAACCCAAGGACCTGAGTCTGACAAGGAGCTGGGGGAGCACTCTGGACCCCCATCAGTTATTCCTATCATTGAGAAGTCAGAGGCACTTACCCAGGCATGCACGTGGAGTACACTCAGCTTGGGCACAAGCTGAGCACTATGGAGAGAAGAGTCTGTGTCACTCCACTTTTCCCTCTGAAAGTGTGTGGGCTGTTGATTTCAAAAGAGAAGCAGTGAAGGCTCCACAAGTCCTAGGGTACCTGACCCTCAGAGGGGGCTGGAAGTATAGCAGATGGCGACTGCCATCCCATTTGCCACTAAGGCAGACTGATACAAAGAGTGAGGTCTGCCCATGGTCACATGGTGTGCTAGCAATTGTATTGGCCATAAGCATGGACACTACCTCTTGAGTCATGGTTGATGTCCTGCCTTCTTGTTCTACTCAGTAATGTAGGCTTCTGGGAGCATAGCTCAGGGGTGGCTTGACAGGGAGGCTCTCAACTTCTCAGTTCCCATTTTGCCTTTCTATAATTCAGAAATCATAACAATACCTCCCCCAAGCTCACTGTGAGGACTAAATACTACAGAGCCCTGAATGACAGGGCTGTGTGCAGTTCCAGGCACATGGCAAGCCTTAGGGAGCACTAGCCTTGCATCCCACCAGCATGTCCAGGGAAGTAGAACCTTCAGGCTGCCCTTCACTCTAGGCTGGTGTTCACTTTCCTTGAACGGCACCTGCCCCCCAGCTCCTGTTGCACCTGGAAAAATAGCTTCTTCCACTCTTCTCACAAGGTGAAGATCTTAAGGTTTTTCTGGAGAAGTTTGCAGGATGAAGTGGAGCAGGGTCATAATGGAGTCATCCTTTGCAGCCTCCATGAAAGTGCCATGGCCCTCCTGGACTCCTCTGCTGTGAAAGAGGAGATGAAGACTTTCTACCATAGGACCGAACAGACCTGAGTGCCGGTGCTATGATCTGGGCAAAATTTTCATTATTGGACACATATGGACACCAGATGATGTGATCATGAAGGCGTATGAGGTATTGGTTTTGCTCCTATGAAGACCTCTAGCTGCTTTCAGTGCTGAGTAGAGGAGCAGGCTTTCTTGGTTCATAGGGATGACCAAGGGTTTTGAACTTCAAAATCTTTAGGGAAATGAAAGAAAGACTGAGTCATATAAAAATGATTCCTTCAGCTAATCACCCAGAAAATGCCTGTTCTTGGCCAATATCCTCAGAGGAAGCTAGAGGCCTTTCTCTGGGTGACTCTTCCTCTTTCACCAGGGTCCCATAGGAGTATTTGGGGTAGTGCAGTGTGATTAGAGAGATATGAGTTGAATTGTGACCTCATTGGCCAACCAGTTTCTCCATAATTGTTTTTGCAGAATATCCTTCAGCCCCCATGATTGCCCAAATCCAAAATGAAGGCAGAGGGGTCATAACCAAGGCTATTGAGATTGTTTTACATTCACACTGGGAGCATAACTCCAGGTAGAACATGACCCATAATGAAGAGATTATCTCACCATACTGTGCCTCCAACAATGATCTCTCTTTAACAAACTCTATCAGACTCCTCTGAGCCCTCTTGTTGACTAAGTTTCGTTCAACTTTGGCCTTTGAGAACTGTGGACTCTCGGCACAAATGATTTCATCCATCCCCTACAATAAGTGATATGCATAAATACTGGCATAGCTTCCAACAGTTCAAGATTATTTCCCTAGGATGACCAAAACCCCTGCCTAAAGTTTCTGCTTGAGAAAGCTCACTCTGCCAAGAGAATTTACTGTCTGTTCCAACCAAAACCTGACTATAGTCCCCTGACCTCCCTTTTCTTAGAGCACTTTAGGAAACTTGAAATTATAAATTCTTTCTTGTCCCCTTTGAAATGTAAAGCTTCAACAACCCAGGACTGTTTTTTTTGTTTTGTTTTTGTTTTGTTTTGTTTTTTTTCAGAGACCTAGGAGCTATCCTTTCAAAATGTAATCATCTAGAAGAATAGGGCTCCTCTGCCTCAGTTTCTGTGGGAGTGTTGGCACTTAACTTCCTATATGCCCCAGTTAGCAAACAGATGGCCTAACCAACCTCACATTGGCCAACCTCCCCCAATGTCCTCTATTACCTTTCCTTTAGCACAACATTACCATGTAAAAGTTTCCTACATTTTGTTTCAGCAGCGTTGAGTTGCTTTTGATGGAAGTCTCCCTGCTTTGTAACAGTAGCCTGAATAAAATCTGTCTTTCCACCTTTACCAATGTCTGACCCTGTTTTTCTTAGTTTCTTCACCAATCAGAGTTCAACAGTAGTCATACACCTAGAATGGGTGAACCTGAAAAATGGGCCAGGGGCGTGTAGAAGGTAGATCTAAAGGGTGCAGAAGAAAGCCTAACCTTTTAGAGATCATTTGGTCTGTATCTGTATGTGCCTTGGGGTATGTTCAGACAGAGCCCACTCAAGAGAGAATATTCTCTCTCTCACCGTAACCAGAGAAGGACTGATTAAGGTGAGCTGGGCCTTGACTTATCCAAGTGAACCCATGGGACCAATGTTGAAGTGAGCAGTGGACTATTAGCTGTCTACTCACAGTAATCAGCAAGAGTGGTTATTTTATCTTGTCTCCAAAGTTTCAGTTTTCTCAGAGCAGACTCCATGCTCCATCCCTTTCTGCCACATGAGGGTTAAAATCATCAATGTGGTAAGCTGGGCTGTCTGTGAACCCTAGGAGTGTTCAGAATGTCTTTGTGGGCAGACAGGAGTTGCCCTGTCACTCAAGAATCTGGGAAAACCAAAAGACAGAGTTGTTAGGTAGAGAGGCCCACAGGCTGATGGAGGCCACTCAGCTAAGAGGTCAACCTCCTTAGCAGGAATGGAACAAAAGCCATTCACATTCAGCCTGGTGTGGAAACGTCTGGAGATCTTGCCACTCTGAGCCCAGCCTGATGGTCTCTCTGTCTTGACCAGCTGTGGAAGTTCTGGGTGAGAAGGTGGGTAATTCAAATTGGGACAAGTTAGAGCTATTGATCTCACAAAGGGTCCAAGGAGTCCTGGCCTTCACTGTCAGTGCAGACTCTTCAGGCCAGTCTGACCACTCAACTTTTGTCCCAGGGGTGAGAATGAAGGGGTTTAGGGGCTAGAGAAGTGGATTGAAGCTGTAGAGACATAGAATGAGACATAGTATCCTTAATCCAGTTTGAATGGGGACCACAGCAGTGGGACCCCACAAAGTTGAGTGTGGAGAAGGCATCCCTTGAGAGCAGTCATCTGACCACCAGCCTTGCTTCATAGTTGAGAGCCTGAGACACAGGAAAAGTGAGAGGCAGAGCCACTGTATACTGATGTTCCCTACTCCACCTGGAATGTGACTGAGGTCAGAAGCCTCTGGGATGGTCCTTGGCAGGCCCTGGAGGCTCAGGCCACCAAGTCCTCAGGGTCCTGGGACCAAACCCCAGGCAGCATTCTTCTCCCCGCGATCTCATCTCACTCAGTGTCATCACTGGAGAGACCTAAGCAGGCTGCCCCCTGTAAGACTTTTCCTTAGAGACAGAATTCCCCAATCTTCCCCCAATCCCTCTCTGAGATAGTCAGTGTGGGGTTTCTTTATTTACTAAAATCCAGTAGGGGCACTACAGCACTTCTCAGCTATAAAATGAAGGCCTGGCTTCATACGGCTGTGGACCCCACTTGAGGTGAGGGCAGTTTTCTCTCTGAGGAGCAAAGAGAGGTAGATGAACTTGGCCTGAGGACCAAGCCCCTTTCATTTCCATGCCAGTCCTTCTGCGCTGGACCCCTTTTGCTTTCAATCGCAATATCATTACAAAATAATTCCATGTTCTTTTTCACGTTGTCATTAATGACAGACTGCATTAACAATCGCATCTTTATAGAGAAGGTGGGATGCATTGACTGGTGGTAGAGGATGGCTCTTCTGGGTACAGCCAGTAGCAGACAAGGAAAGAGAAAACCACAGTTGTTAGCTAAGGGGCTACAGCTTGGCTGAGAGGCCCCCTGGCCCCAGAAATTTGATGCTCATGGCTTTCTTTACACCTCCTCCAATTTCCAGGAGCTCAGGATGCCCTGTAATCAGCATCTTAGGGTAGCAGAAATGACATTTCATCTTACCAACTTCTCATTTTATATATGCAGAAGCTCATGTATAGGTTGCATGACTGACCAGGTGGGCTGAGAACCTGGTGAGAAGGCTACAATATGGGGAGGGGACTACACTGCTTGACCTCCTAGGAGTCTTGACCTCATAGCTGTAGCCTTTAGCCTAGTCCTTACACAGAATTCTAGATCTCTGTTCTTTTTTGTATCTTGTCTGGCAAATTCTCATCATTTTACCTACCTTGAAGTCTGATTTTTGCCTCCTCAACTCAGCAAGGAGGAATGGCTCTGCTGAGACAGGCAGGGTCTCCCTGAATCATAATTGAGAAAATGCCACCAACAAAGGACCCAGGTGAACATGAGGCCACCTGCTATGTTCTCATATGTTTCCTTTCTCTCAGGGTGTAGAGTTCTGTTTAGCCTGTTTTCCAATGCCTGAAACACTTGCTTCATATATTCTATACAGTTTTATATTTATCTATCATGAAGGGACAGGTACAATACCATTGATTCCACCCTTCTTGGGGACAGGAATTTGTTTCTTCCCCAAGCCAAGGCACTCAGGTTCAGACTTGGGCTAATCATATCAGTGATCTGTGGTGTGTGCAATCCCCCTCTTTTCACATTTTGCTTTATTTTGCCTTCCATTTCATTTCCCTCCCTTCACATCTTCTCATAGGAACCATACCCAATGGGTTTAATATATGGGTATGAATATAATAATTGTTTGGATTTGCATATAACTAAATAAAATGTCATTGCATTTTAGATTATGTTTTTTTATTCTTTCATTTGTTCCCTTTATTCAACAACAACTATGTTACTGTCTGTGCACATTACTTTGACTTCTGTATGACATTCCTTAATGTGCTTCAACTGTATCTTATGTATCCATTACTCCACTGGTAGGCTCCAAAGTTGTTGCTGACCCCTGCA
The DNA here is from genome assembly GCA_003697995.1 of Taxidea taxus jeffersonii. Taxonomy (NCBI): domain Eukaryota; kingdom Metazoa; phylum Chordata; class Mammalia; order Carnivora; family Mustelidae; genus Taxidea; species Taxidea taxus. The sequence continues at coordinate 3,447 of RCUC01163359.1, read as the reverse complement.
GCCATCAGAATCCATACTTCACTTGGCATCCCCACATTTATCCTCTTAGAGATTAGGAAAAAAATATATTGAATTTTGGACTTAAAACAGAATCCAGGTGCCAGGTTATAGATATCAGGGGAAGTGTGGGATTTTCATCCTTAGAAATTGGTAGGACTGTCATAAGTATAGCAGAGTTATATTTAACTTCTTCCCTTATTATTACCCCAGCACAGGGAAAATAATCAGTTACTTTTCCAGCATGTATGTATTCTAATTTTCCATTACATACTTTTTTTACATTTCTAGCAAGGGAAATTTTGATCTGACAGGAACATGCCATTTAGTCCTGATGACTGTGGTTACTCACCTCCAGCTTTCTCTCTTTGGAGTTCTCTCTCTGTGGGGTTCTCTCTCCCCTCCCTTTTTCTCTAAAACCTTCACTCCTGGTGTCATCACTTACTGAATCCAGATCCAAATTTTTATAATAGACAGGGATGGCTGTTGAGTTCTGGCTGCCTTTTTCTTTTTCTTTTTTTTTTTTTCTTTCATTCTTGAGAACTGTCCCCGAGTTGAGGAATTGGAAGCATAAAAGGATCTAATTATCTACGTGAAATGGGGATCGAGGAAGAGAAAATACCAGGAGAACAAACACAAAGTAATTAATATTTATACAAATTATCATTTTTCGTTAATGAGTAATCAAGGACGCAGAACTGTGAAAGGGAAATGCCTGATTGTCCAATTTAGAGAAATCTGAATTTATACCCTGTTATTACAGAACCCCTCTGTGCCTCCATTTTCATATGTAATAAATATTTTCTATATGCTTAGGACAATTGTGAGGATTAAACAAGATGTGGTATCTTGAGCTACCTAGTATGGGTTAAGGTCCGTAATAGGTTATTCCATCTTTGTTAGTCATCTTATGCTTACAGATAATGCTGGTGAAAGGTCAATGTGAGCAAGCCTGAAAGCTCTTGGTATATTTGTGCAGGGATGAATTATGGCTGGGGCCATGGTCATTCTGGGCACTAGCACTGAGAATAGATTTCTTTGAGGCCACTGTAGACTATGGACTTAAACACCCAGCTTCCCACTCCTGCCTTGTACTCTTGTGCCTGTGAGCTCCAAGAAGCTCTGTACTAAACAGATCTAGAGATCTCAGGGGAATTTCTTTTTCTTGTCTTGTCTTCTTTTAAATTAACATATAACATATTGTTTCAGGGGTACAGGTCTGTGAATCGTCAGTCTTACACATTTCACAGCACTCACCATAGCACACACCCTCCCCAATGTCCATAATCCAGCCACCCTATCTCCCTTCTCCTCCATCCCCAGAAACCCTCAGTTCCTTTCTTGAGATTAAGAATCTCTTACAGTTTGTCTCCATCCCTGGTCCCATCTTGTTTCATTTTTCCCTCCCTTCCCCCCGCACAACCCCTCAGGGGTATTTCTTAAAAGAATCCCACAATAAGCCTTATTCACAGAAATTCCTGGGGAATGAATCTGGGCACTGCTTCTCTACTATAGACTTCTAGGTGCCCTCAAGACCTTCCTGCTTTGGAGGGGGTGTTGTGCTCAGACAAGTTATTGATGCAGACACTAGAATTTTCTTCTGTGTTAGATTTGCTAAGACCCAGAGCTGGTGCCAGAACAGATTTACAAACAACAACAACAAAAGAAAAAATAAAAACCAATAAAGAGAAAAGAAAAAACCCAGTAGGGAATGCTAACTTTTCCATCTTCTATGGTATCATGATTTATGGCCTGAGGGAGGAGAAGAAGGAACCATAAATATGTTGTATGATTGTTTCAAAATTTACAGATGGATTTGTAATGAAGAATGTTGACTTCGTGTGATATAGTCTGGTGCTTCTGTGTAATGACTGGATTTGAAACTCATGGCTCAGAGCTGACTTTCAGAAATGAAATCCAGGGAATAATTGAGGATGACAAAGAGCAGCCTCGTCCCTCTGGTATAATGTTTTTAGAACTTGGGGAGGCTGAGAAAGAGAGAGACCCTGAGAGCTGGGGTGGGTCTGCATCAGAAATGGAATCAGGGTCTCAGCAATCTGAGCCCATCCCTTCTGGATCGTCTCTTCTTCTCTGCGTCAACCAGAAGGATGAATACCACTCGATTATGTCTCCGAAGACTCCAGAGGCCAATACTGACAGTTGTGTGGATACAGAGGCAGAATTCCGACGAGAGCCATTGGCTGGTATCATCTTGAATTGCTAGCCCTGCAGAAAAAAAGATATGTGCAGATGGACTGAAGCAGATAAAATCATGTGGGTGGGGGGAATGAAGGTTAGGAGAGGACTGAAGAGGGCACGGGGAAACCTGAGAGCCAGCCTGATGGAAAGTATTCTTTGAATACCACTTGGCTTTGCATTATGCAGGATGCAGGCTAGAATGTTGGGTAGGCTGAAGAAAAGGAAATGGAAGGGAAGTATCTGCATTTGGGGAAAATAAAACATATACTGGAAAATCAATGGATTTGAAATTTAAGCAGAGGATGAGTTTGAGTCCTTGCATCCAGCAAATATGTGTTCTGGGTGCTGGGACCTTTGGCTGACTGACTTAATTGTCACTCAGAGTGAGATGTATTAAAGGACTCATCCAAGATGAGACTCACAGCATCCCATATTACTATTGGTAGGGACTCTATGAACCACCAATTTTCTGTCTAATGTAAAAATACTCTTTAAAAAGATATTTTCAATGTAAAGCATACATGTATTCATATAGATTGCTTTTATTTTATCACCTGGCTCCATGAGCATGCATGTGTGTGTGTGTGTGTGTGTGTGTCTGTGTGTGTGTGTGCCTGTCAGCACCCATGCATATGTACCAGTGTGAAAGGAAGGACATACTGTGCCTATCACCTTTCTGCTTCCAAACTTTGGCAACTTAGCAGAGGTTTTTCTGGTTTTCCTACCTTCCATCTCAGCTGTGTCAGTGCTGATCCTAGACATATGGGTAGTTTGGTCCTCACCTTCTCACCTGTGATCTGTCATTGACAGAACCTGACCCTGCAGGATGGATATAGTGGTGACACCTTTAATCACAACCCAGGAGACCTGAACTCTCATTACACCTTTGCCCAATCATCTGTGTGGTCTTGAGAAAACTCAACACCTCCAGTCTTGGTTCTCTGTTGTTTGGTACAAAGGATTTGAGGTAGGAGCTGTACCATGATCATAAGAGCCCTCCAAATTTTAAAATATTGCAGTTAAAACATATCAGTTACAACAATGAGATTATAAACTGTTTTGATAGAAACCAAAGTTTCAAGGTTATCTATTTTAGGTAAATAAAATATTGAGAAAAATATATACTAAGTTCACATTTGGTCAATTTCTCAGCCTGTAGATGAACCAAAAAGTTAGCTCTGAGAACCAAGAAGATTAGAGGGAAAACATCTAGAAGAAAAAGCTCAGAGGGTGAGTAGGTGTGTAGAAAAA
>ML110304.1:42988-61439 GCA_003697995.1 Taxidea taxus jeffersonii | reverse complement strand
AAAAGAGACTCTTAATGTCATAAAACAAACTGAGGGGGGTGGGGGGAAGAGGGGTTGGGTGAGGGTGGTGGGGTTACATCATATGTTTAAATAAAGCTTAAATAAAGTAAAAAAAAAGTACACAGAATTCATTAATAAAAATGATTGTTTAGGTAATGTGATCATTTAGATTATGTTACAGGGAATAATCATTTTTCAACATATTAAATTTTCAGGACTTTCAGGAAACAGGGTAGGTAGTCCATTTGAAGTTGGAATAGAGAAATATATAAACACTCATCCAGCTGGCTAAATCATCTGTCTATGCTATCTGAACTGTTAAAAAATGCAAATTATTTGATAAGGTGGGTAAAGTTAGAAGAAGCACTGTAGTCTCCCATATAGTCAGTGTTATCAAGTCCTGCTTGATGACAATTCAAAGTTAAAATTGAAAAAAAAACCACATATAGTTAGAAAAAAATACCATTTTAAAAATTCAAGGAAAAAGTATTCAGTAGATAATTTGAAATCCATGTTTACATAGTTTAAACTTTGTACAAATAACATATTATTACTACTTATCCTGGCTTCTCTCCACTTCTAAAGCAGTACACACTTGGTTATTAGATATAATTATTTTTCCCTGCAAATTACAAGAGTATGTTTTATCTCATCAGAATCCAAATACACTTTTATAGTTTTACTTCCTTCTCATTTTTATTTTTTATTTACCTAAAAAGCCTAACATTAACTTACCAAAGTTATTTATATTATTCTCTGGAAATGAAAAAAAAAAAGGTATCCATATTGCCATGTTCACTGCAGCATTATTCACAATATCCAAAGTATGGAAATAACCTAAGTGTCCATTACTGGATGGGGAGATAAAGAAAATGTGGTATATGTACAATGCAATAAATATTTAGCCTTTAAAAAGAAATCTTGTGATTTGTAACAACATAGATGAACCTGGAAGGCTTTATGCTAAGTGAAATCAGCCAGAAAGAGAAAGACAAATACAACACAATATCACTTTTATGTGGCATTTGGGGTGGGAGGGAGGCAATCTCAGAAACAGAGTAGAATTGTGCCTGCCAGCAGCTCCAGAGTATAGGAAATGGAAAGATTTGGTAAAAGGATATAAACTTTCGGTTATGAGTAAAATCTGAGGATTTAAAGTATAACAATGTGACTATAGTTGATGACACTGTATCAATGAAATTTGCTGAGAGACCTGAAAGGTTTTCACACACACACAAAAGTAAATATGTGAGGTGACTGATATATTTATTAATGGTGGGAATCCTTTCACAATGCTTAACAAATCACTTTAAATATCTTACAGTTTTATTTGTCAATTATACCTAAATAAAGTTCAAAAAAACTTATTCTGGAAAGAAAATCTTGTAAGCTATGTATATAAATATTTTCATTTGATATCTATATATTCAGTTTAACATGGATTTTTATAAGGCACAATTATCAGAAATTTAATAGCTGATGTCTCCCTGAAGAATGAAGATTTTCATACCTAGACATACAGCCAAAAATTTAGTGTACTCGAAATGCATGAAGTAGATAGACTGTATTAATTATGCTAATAGTATAACTCTAATTCTTTTACCTTGAGCAATCCACTAATCTTTCCACAGTTTACATATTGGTGAAATTAAAATAAGTCAGGCTTTTGGAACTATATGACACAAAGTATCTTTAGGTTCAAATCCTGGCAACTAATCAATTCTGGGGTCTTCATTCCTAGATAATTTTAAAACTGAACATTTATGAATGTAACCATCTACTATATTATATTCTGTAATAAGGTTTCTTTTGCAAAAAGGTTTTATATATATTTTAAAAAGTGAGAGAACCAGTGTGAAAGAGCATATGTCACTTTCAGTCTTTTAAACAGTGATTCACATTTTCCAAAATGTTATGTTCTTACACATTTTTTTAGTTATGTTTAGTCTCTTACTTCATAATTAATTAGAAAGTGGCTGATAATAAAAACATAGCAATAAATGCAATTTATTTATTTATTAAGATTTTATTTATTTATTTGGCAGACAGAGATCACAAGTAGGCAGAGAGGTAGGCAGAGAGAGAGGGAAGACGCAGGCTCCCTGCTGAGCAGAGAGCCAGATGCAGGGCTTGCTCCCAGGACCCTGGGATCATGACCTGAGCTGAAGGCAGAGGCTTAACCCACTGAGCCACCCAGGTGCCCTAATAAATGCAATTTTTAAAAGCATAACCAGTTGGAGGTTTTGGTAACAGGTAGTAACTTTTTTTTTTTTTTTCCTACAGAGGCCTATAATGAGCTATACGTGCCCTCTCTCTCTCTTTTTTTTTTTTTTTTTCAAAATATAAGGATTTGATCTATACACAGACCATCGATCAAGTCCTCTTTCTCAAGACTTCACATTTTGAAAAATTCACACAAAGTTTCAGAATTGATTAAAGACCATTTCCAGAAGTGAGAGAGTGGGCATGCCCAGGAGTATGGATCAGCAGATCATTTCCTACAGTGACATTTCCAGAGACAAAGGCAGAATATTTGTGGTGACTTTGTCAGTGGAACATCCTAAACACAACATTTTAAAGCCTGGATCTCAATTCTGCCAATCTTTCTTTTCTATCTAAATTCAATTCTTCATTCATCTCTTAGATTCTGGAAGCTAGCAGTTAGCCTACCTTAAAATTCTTTTTTTCCTAAATGAATTAAGGTGGCTTCTAATGTTTTAATATAAGAATTCTGGCTTAGCATGTTGTCTATATATATATTTTTCTAAAAACCATATTCATCAGTTCCTGAAAATATTTTGTAAAAAATAACCACAGAAAGAAACTCCTTTACCCTCTTGATACTGCCTTCATATTTCCTTCTACTAAGACTAAAATTAAAAAAAAAATCATTTTACTATTTTCAAAATGCACTACTTCGGTCTTTGGAGACTGAAAAAAAATACTGTAGCATGTATAGACCATCATCAGGGGTCCTTTTAAATGAGTGTAGCAAAAGTTAGTCCAGTAAGAGATTTCATAATGAAAACAGCAAACACTCAGGTCTTCAGTTTTTGGAGGTTTTTTTTTTTTTTTTAAATTATTGCTGTTACTGGAAAGGTCCATAAGGATATTCTCCTAAAACAAATATGTACTAGTCAATGTGGCTGTAATTCTCTGTGCTTAGATATTCTCTAACAGTGTTTATTCCTATGGCTATGTTAAAAAAAAAAAAAAAAACTACAATGTTCTGTTTTGTTGAAATCACCAAGGTTTATTAAATAAATCAAATAGGGGTTCCTGGGTGGATCAGATAGTTAAGCATCTGCCTTTGCCTCGGGAGATGATCTCCAGGTCTTGGGATCCAGCCCCAGGTCAAGCTCCCGGTTAATGGGGAGCCTGCTTCTCCTTCTTCCTCCCTCTGCCGCTCCCGGGCTTGTGCTCTCTCTGTCTCTGTCTCTCTCTCAAAGAAATACACAATATTTTTAAAAAAATAAATTAAATCAATCAAATGAAACTAGACATAAAATTAATGTACAATGTGTATATGTCCTATGTTTTTGAAATATGTATCAGATAATAAGAATTTTATGAAATATTTAAACAAAATAAAATCTGAAAAATCTCCTTGTTATCAGATAATCAGTGTCTCCCATAAGTGCTCTGTCATGTCAGCCTTTCTCATTGTCAAAATATATTTTTCTTTTATTATTTTATATCTTCATTTTTAGAGAATTTTAATGGTAACTTATATCAAGAAATTAAAATACATTTTAAAAATAATGTTTTTTTAAATTTTGGTGAATATTTTGATATTTTAATGAAGAAGAGCTCTCTTGTGAATATTAGGAACTTGACTCATTTATACAAACCAGCTAATTTGAGCATGATATTAATATATACACGAAAACAATACTAAATCAAAACTAAAATCATTTAGGTTAATAAAAACATTTTCTACAAATACTCGAAGTTTGTGTTGCATTCACCTACATATAGAAATAAACATTCAGAGAGACAAGTACATGAGGCAAATCAATTTCTCTCTTTGAATGAGACTTCGTCCTTGGATACTGCTTATTGGCACTGAAAATATGCTTATGGTATTCCATTTCACACTTATGAATAAAATATGGACTTATTAGAGTGTCTACATTGATGAAGTAAATTGAGCAAACTGTATTTGATTATGATCCTTTATTCCAAATTCAAACACAATTAATGAATGAAATATACTGACTATAAAATATGTTGGTTTTAAAGTAGAGAAACCGATGACATTCTAACAAAATTCCTTTAAGTGCTTTTATAAGAGTCTTCTTAACATACATATTCAAATTTCCAATGAATAGCATAAACTTTCAGCCTTGCAATATAATTTCTTAATCAGGAAAAACAATTAACGTTATCACACTGAGTAGCCAGCTTTACTGATCAGTGTGTTTCAGAAAATGCAGTACACAACATAAAATATATTCATAGAATTATATTTCCTTCTTTAAAAACACTTTTTTTTCAGATTTGTTTATTTATTTTAGAAGGGCAGAGGAAGAAAGAGAATCCTGAAATAGATTCCTCACTAAGTGCAGAGCTGGACCTGGGTCTCAATACCAGGACCCTGAGATCATGCCCTGAACTGAAATCAAGACTGAGACACTCAACTGACTGAGCACTCCAGGTGCCCCTAGAATTATATTTTCTTTATAGATTTAAGTTCTCACAATGATTTACAAAATCAGTTTTCCCATGATAAGATACGTGTATGAAAACATGCAATCATAACACATGCATTAACCCAGAGAATCCATCTGTGAGCATTCTGGCTTTTGTAATATTTAGGATCTGAAGATAAAATTATTCCATTCAGTTTTGTTAAGAAAAGTTAACCAAAGACCCATTAAGTTGAAAAGTGCATGTATTTTAAATACCATGTAATGAAAGTGAACAGAAAGTTCTGCGGAATGTTTTTAATATTTGTTATTTGAATAATTTGAGAAACAAGACTCTGTGTTTCCTTAGGAGTACATTCACAGATTACCACTGAATGCAATTTGGATTTACTGTTACTTACTTCTTCTTTGATCCTTTCATTCCTTTTTCTTAAAGCTTCTCTGGACACACGTGTTCTCATCTAGTATCATGATTGTTTGATTCACTTTTTTCAAGTGTCTTTTTTTTTTTCTTAAATTCTAAAACAGGTTTATTGATAATGTAAAAAAATTATCTTGATATGAATTGAGATGAAATGTCTTATAGACTATGACTGGAAATTATCTGTCCTAAATATTTTCAAAGTATTTTTAAATTTTATTTTGTTAAGAAGAGCTTAGACCCTAGCCCTAGAATACACATTTTAATTTTTATCAGATTTTATTAAAGCCAAAATAGAGTACGAAACCTGAGAGTAGTTGCATATTGTTCATTACACATAGGTTACAGATAAGCAATTGTAAGTACTTCTATCGAGACACTGTCAGAAACATCCTTTTACTTGCATGTCAGTAGTATTACATTCTTATATAATAAATACAAACTTTTTCTGTAAAATAAATAAATACAAACTTTTTCTGTACTGTAACTTTCCAGTTTATGTGTGAAGAATCTGGAGTCATTTGGAAGACTTATTTAATCAGTTTCACCAGGTTGCTGAATTTCTTTATGCCAAACTTTACTTATTGTTAAAACGGAGAATGTAATAGAAATTATTTACCTATGTGTGTTGTTGTGAGGTTATTCAGTATCATTCTATTATTTTAGGACATTTTATTCAGTGTTTTTTTTCAAATCTGTGTCGATGAGTAATGAGAACGATTTAGTCATATCTAAAACTTATTTAAAAACTATATAAAACTCTGAGTAGATAACTGTATGGGTAGGATATAAGAGGGGAGACATATTTATTATCTAACAATAAAATTTAGTTTAGAATGACTGTCTTCTATAGACATGACCTTAATTTACCTGACATTTTATTAGGATCAAATTAACATCCATCATTTAAATGCCTGTAATTATCTATTATCTGTCTTTGAAATTTAACATTTGTTAAACTGCTCCTATGAAAAGGCACTTTGGAAAAAAAAATGCAAGCAATAAATGCAACCCTGAAATAGCAGGTTTATAAATGCGTAGTGACAGGGTTTATTAATCACTGCAATGAAATTAACAGTGCATAGTTAAGATGAAATCATTCTGTTCATGGGCTAGAAGAATATCACAGAGACCTTTAAATGTATTAATGTGAATTAATATAAATCCAGTTTTAAACTTTAAAAATAATTATGAGATTCAGTAAATTTCACCCTAAGCTAAAAATATACTTGAAATATACGGTTTATTTTTTTTCCTAACAAATTAAATAATGCCTTTGAAAAATTCAGGATGAACATCTCAAAATCAACTATGGTTTTAAAGACAAACAAGTGGAATGTACATGAAGATACCAGATTATGTTTCAGAATGGTAAGAGATGTGGCTTCTTTTCCCTCCTCATGTTTTTAAAGCAAATTACAAGGGAGGTTTGATTGCATAAAAATTTCAGAAGTATAAATTTTATATAAACAAGATATCAAAATAAGTTTAATTTTCAGGGGCTAGGAGCATAGCAGTGATTGTTACTATTTATCCTGCATCCCTACTCCATAGTTACTGATTAGGAAAGCAGTTTTCAAAGTAACTATTTTTCCTAGCATATATTGATGTATATTTCAAACTTTTAAAACTTACCTCATTAATATTAGGAAGTTTATTTAACCCCAAAAAGAGTTTAAATGAAACACTAACATTTAAGTTTATAACATGCTCTGCATTTTGTTTTATTTCTTACAAATAGTGAAGAATGTGAATTTTTAATGATTTTTTATTTTTTCCAAATGTTAAAATAAAATCCTTCTAACAGAAGATGTGTTTCATGCCTTTTCAACCTTCCCTCCCTAAGTATTCTGTAAATTTCCCAAAAGATGGCATGAAATTCTAATATAAAAAAATAAAAAATAAAGTTAAATTACTTTCAGAAGGTTACATTTCTATATTTATTTTGGTATTTGTATATGTATATATGATAAAATAAACTAGAATTCCTAATGATCTCTTCCACTTGAATCCAATCCATAGAATTCATTGTAGTCTCCTCCTCTTGCTTACTCTGTAACCTCTTTTTCTGACATTAGGATATATGACTGCCATTAGCCACAATTCATTACTTATTTGTTCAACCCTAAGATGCATGTAAATTCATAATTGCTAACCTGGACCCCTATGAGAAAGACAAATTGTCAACTAAATCACAGTGTGATTTCTTCCTTCCTTCCTTCCTTCCTTCCTTCCTTCCTTCCTTCCTTCCTTCCTTCCTTCCTTCTCTTCCCTTTTTCTTTCCTTTTGTCTTTCACCTTACAGAGCTGGGATAGAGTGATGTTCTCTGATGCTCATAACCTGGGTTTAGGGATGCCCTTCATTATTATTCATTCTGAAGTAGTACTGAGTGTAGCATGTGCTCCTGCCCCATCACAGAGATAGAACATTTTCCTTGTTTTTGTCCCTCAGATGCAATAACTTCAGGTGGTATTGTCATCACCTTCCACCTGAAGATCAAGGCTTTTGTTCCTTATGGGAGATAAGGAGATGCTCAGGGATGAGCTTTGATACTGACCTTCATCCTCCTCCCCAAGCAGCAGTAACTTTTACAAGTGCCCAAGAGCTACTGGAATTAATGAACCTCCCCCTGAAAATTCAGCTGAGTGTGGGTGAAGTTTTAGTGGTGGCAGCTCTTCTATTTCCAGCCAGTGTCTTAGGGGAGCCTTTCTAAGGATCCTCCCCGATCTTCTCTATGAGTCATTAAAGAAAAAAAAAAAATGCAATGGGTATTTGTTTGAAACAGCAAAGGAGACTTTATTCAAAACTATCACAATAGGAGAAGGATATTAAATCTCATTGAAACAAAAAGCAGATTTTTAAGTGTTGAGATGAGCTAGTGAAAAATACTGAAGGACATTAGAAGGAAGAATGGTCAATGTGATTAGATTATCTGTGTCTGCTAATTGCCTATCAAAGTTAGGTACCTACCCTCCCATAAAAAATAAAAGGGATATTATTATTATTATCATTATCATTATTATTAATGTTTACATTTCAAAGGTATGGCTCCCATATTTTTGGCAAATAAATTCCTGGGTTGTAATAGATATATATCCCAAAGACCAGAAAATAAATTTACATTTGCAAATGTTCTAAACGAAATGTTCTGAGGAAAGGGAATTTAGGGTCTTATAGTCAGGAAGAAGCCTGTCCAAAATCTTGATCAGAGTGTGGGACTTTCTGGATGAAAAGCCTGTTAAGAGGATCATGCATACTTATGGAATCCCCTAGGTCTGCCTTCCTCACAATAACTAGCTCATACTTGGCCTTCAGCAATTCATTACAATGTTTAGCTTATTATTATTACAAGGCATATGCCACACAAACCTAGACATGCATCTTTTTTTAGACTTTGGTTTAGTAGTTTATCATATAATATCAGCTCTTAAATGGGTTCAGAGTCTTAAATCAGCAGTTGTCCAGTTTATTTTCCTAATTGTAGGGGCAGGCAAGATGCTCTTTTGAGTTCCCTACATCTCTGAGATGAACCTGGAATAGCTTAGCCTCTTAATTATAATATTTGAATATACTAAGTTGAAACTATTGAGTCTCCCTATCATATAAGAAGACTGTATAGTATGAGTGTTTAGATGTACTTGTTAAATTGATTTATTTATATACAAAAACATCAGTTGTAATAGACTTTGTTAAAAAAAAACAAACAAACCCGAGTGCACACTCCTCATCATATAAATGTAAATGTATATACTGAGGCAGAGAAGTTGTAAGTGCTTCTTAAGCATCATATGTCTAATTTATGACTACAGCTTCTTGCTCCCAAGTGCAACACTCCTTCCCCTACATCATCCACTCACTTATATTAATAATTTCATTTTTTTTCAAAATGTGTTTCTCTATCCTATTTATTATTTTGAGGTTTGCATTCATTCAATAAGGTGATGGAAAAGCACACTGAGTTAGTAGTAAACATAGATAACTCTGCTGGTATAATAATCTGTCACTTAATATGGAAAACATTTTTCAGTCTTTTCATCCCTAAGGAATACTGACTTTCCTTTGTATCTAGTTAAAAGCCAAATTGTTTCTGATCTTTTGAGTTTCTTTTTCAAATTATGGTCTCAAATTATTTGGCATGTTAACCATCTTTAAATATTTAAATCCTAAAGTCATTTTTTCCCAAAACCTTGTCTTTCATTATAGATATATATATTTACATTTATAAGTATTTTGTAAAACTAGCCAAACCTTTTTCAATCTAACTCTGTAAACTACAAAGAAGATGCAAAACAAAACATAAAATTCATGAAGACAGAAATGCAGGAAAGCAATATTTTTGTTTATATTATATATGACTCAAGCTAAAGAAACATGTGTGACTCATTAATGAATTTGCTATCTGATTTCACAGGCTGAATCTTTTACTGAAACCTCTAGCAATCTATAATACATAATATACTAGTAAGTTTAAAGTAACTTTACGTAATTAAAATTAAGCTTTAAGTTATAGGACTTACTATAAAGAGGAGAAACAGCTAGTGCCATTATTACAAGGAGTGCATGGTAGAGAACCATTTTATTATTGTGCTATATTTCTCTAATATCCAGATATTTATGCAAAGGTGTATGAATTACTTTCCAAACAATACAGATTTAGCAAATATGGTAGTCACTGAGGAATATTAAAAGACTTATAGTCATTATGATGAAAAAAATTAGTAATGGGGATAATATTTAAAAATCGTAATTCCTAAAATGAAAGAATGGACACAATGCTATAGATTGTAAGTGATAGAGTGTTTACTCACTTTAGATTGAAACAGAAATTTGCTAGTTTTATGACCTTGAAAAAAATTCTGAAGCTATCTGAGATCCATTTTTTTAGCCTGCAGAAAATGAGTAAATTCCTGACCTATTAAATTATTGTGAGACTTGAATCATATGATGCATGGTCATATATGAAGTGTCAGTCAAGTTATTAGGGGGCTCTGTTTATACTTAGTTATTTAATCTCACAACATTTATATGAGGGAGATATCATTATGTCTATTTTATAAAAAGTAAAGAAATAAAATTTCATTTTATACTTTTCCTATTACTGAGAGTGTGCTGAATACTGTACAAAAGAAATATGGTCATATTTATCATGGTTCATATCCTCTTATAGAAAGAAAAACATTAAAAAAATTTATAATGTTAATTATTTCATTACAATTGTGTTAATTATCTAATTGAGAAATAAAAGTGACATGAAAGCATCTAACAGGAAACTTGATCTAGTCTAGTATGTCCAGAAAGACTTTTTCATTTCCATCTTGATGTATGATAGATAAATTGGAGTTAGACCATAACAAGAAAATTTATAGCAGTGATAACATTGTGTGAATTTTTGGGCAGATTGGTGGCTGAGTTTCTTCTAAGAACTGAAATTTGATCAGTTCACTTGGACATTGGTAAGCAATGGGGAGAAAAACTCAAGGTGAGTTTGTAAAGTTAGTAAGAGACTTGTTCATGCTAAACTAATATAGGGCTATAGACCTCTATTATAAAGGCAAGAAGAAGCCATAGAAAGATCTTCAGTGGGAAAGGGCATGATCAGAATTGGATTGCAGAGCATTAATTCTTATATGAATTATGGCAAAAGGAATGTCTTTGGGTGAGGGGCAGCAGTAATGCTTCTAAGCACTCAGTCACCACTACCCCAAAGGCAGCGGTGTGGGCAACTGCCTCTAGAGGTATTTTCCCATTTAGTGATCCCCTCTGACAAGAGAGAGGAGGTAATTTCATATTTGTTTATAACCACTGAAACCACATTCATGGGAAAATGACCAGGCATGTTCAACATCTGATGCAATTCCAGGTATACAGCTGTATAAATGCTATTATCATCTATAAATTTAACTTTCTCTGGATGATCTCAGCTCCCTTTTCTGAAAGAAAGCCCTTCAAGTTGACCAGCAGTTCTCTCCTGCCTTCTTGTTAAAAACAATCTTTTCTTCCATATAGCTCCTGAATGACTTCTTAAGCTTTAAAGTTTTTATTAATTGTAATGGTTAATAAATTTTATTTTTCCAACATGTAGGCCATATGGAATACATCTTATTTTTGACAGCATATATGCCATACACAAAACATTCCCCAGCATTGCTGACAATATAGGGAAACTCTTACAGGGTACATTTTCCATATGTATTGTGATTTAAGAAACTTTTTTTATATTTTAACACAATTCATTCTCCTCCTGACTTAATCCATCAAATTTTTTAATAGAGAGACTATAAGTGTTTTAGAAAATGAGAAGTAGCTGTTAGCGTACACAGCTAGTCATGGTCTATTAATTTCTTTGAAAAATTTTTAATGAGGCATCTCTAAGTGTTGAGCTGCTACCTGAAAAAAAAAATTACACATTTTCTTGATATATTAAAGGATGGTTATTTAGCCGGCAGAGAAAAGAGAATGCATGAAGACAATGAAGTAAAAGAAAATCAAGTTAATAAATGTTAATTATCCAAGTCTATAAAGAAGTACTACTACCAGGACTGAATAGTAAACATAGGAAGACTGATTAATATCACAGAATTGCAATTAATTGCACTGAAGGAAAGAAAACTCTGAAACAGTACGTCTTTTTCTTTCCTTATCAACCAACCAACCACAAATGAGGTATTAATTAACAGTCTGTATTTATACATAGTGGCCTTCCTTTGTCCTGCACATTAATTACTTTGGGAAGCTTTCCAGACATTTGAATTTTTATTGCTCTACTAAAAGCAATAAAGAACTAAATGTATTTAGTTTTGAAATATTAATGGCAGTGAATACACAGTCCCTAATACTGTTCAGATCTTCCCAGTTTCATAAATCCTGAATAAAGTTGTCACTCTTTGTATTCTTCTCAAGAATCTATTCAAAGTAAAAAGCAGAATAATATGAAGGCAAAGCAACCCCAACTTTAATGACCTTGACATTTGTATTCCTTAACATCATAGAGACATTTTAGATAGTCTGTAGCTATAAATTTCAGACTAATTTGGCATAACGCATTTCTTTTTTTTTTTTAAGATTTTATTTATTTACTTGACAGACAGAGATCACAAGTAGGCAAAGAGGCAGGCAGAGAGAAAGAGGGGAAGCAGGCTCCCCGCTGAGCAGAGAGCCCAATACGGGGCTCGATCCCAGGACCCAGAGATCATAATCTGAGCCAGCCAAAGGCAGAGATCCCAGGACTCTGAGATCATGATCTGAGCCGAAGGCAGAGGCTTTAACCCACTGAGCCACCCAGGTGCCCTGGCAGAATACATTTCTTAAATATGAGTTTCAACTCAAGGGAAAAAGAACTAATAATTATTTATTAGAACAACATAAATAGACCATGCAGATAAAAGAAGGGGCTTCGTTGAGTCCTGTCATCACAGAAGAGCAGAAGAATCAGAACTGAGAGAGAACACATGTAAGCACACTACTTTTGCAGGGTGCATTGGGTCATTTAACTGGTTTAATCTCTTTACATAATTGTTATTATTAATATGTATAGGTTTATTTCTAACTTAGTATTTTGAGTTATATATGGTGTGCCGTTTTCTTTTTTTTAATTTTTTCTCCTTTCCTGCCTTTTATTTATCTGACTTTCTATATTTTGTGTCTCAATTTGTTTCTTTAATGGTATCCTTATACACTTAGTGCACTTTCAAGGTAGTATCTATCCACTCAACAATCAGAAATAAAGTATTTTAACTTAAATTCCATTCATCTTCATTTTCCATATTGTTGCTGCTGAAAACAGCCACTTCCAATATATGCTTATATTTTTTGTTATTTTTTTAATGATTATCCATTTATTTACCATTCATTTTCTCAATAACTTATTTCCAGTCCTTCCTTTAATTTCTTTCTCTCTTCAATCTACCCATGCTAGTTCTTTCAGCAAGGAACTATTAGCAAATGTTCTCAATTTGCCTGTCTGAATTTGTTTTTCCCCATACTATTGGAGATAGTTGAGCTAGATACAAAAATACAATATGACCTTTATTTTATCTCATTTTAAAAAATACATATTTATTTATTTATTTGACAGAGATCACAAGTTGGCAGAGAGGCAGGCAGAGAGAGGAGGAAGCAGGCTCCCTGCTAAGCAGAGAGCCCGATGTGGTGCTCCATTCCAGGACCCTGGGATCATGACCTGAACTGAAGGCAGAGGCTTTAACCCACTGAGCCACCCAGGCACCCCTTATCTCATTTTTTAAAGATGCAGTTCTACTGGTGTTTGTTGTTATTAATGAAAACCCTTTTCATGCTAATAGTTTGTCCTTTGTAGCTAGTCTTTTTTTCTCTCTCCTTTATTACTTTAAAAATCTTCTTTTTTTTTTTACTATTTATTTGTATGTGTTATTTGACTTTTATGGCTTTTTATTATTCTCAGTATTTAGGTTCAACTAGAACATCTATTCATTCCAAAATATTTTAGTCATTATATATTTAAGTATTGTTTCTTCCTATTCTTCTATGTTTTTCCCTGAATCTCTTAAAAAAAATCATTAGATCTTCTTATTTTATCATGTTCCTTAATCTCCCTATAAAAAGAAATTCTATATATATCTGAGTGATTTCCAAAAATATATTTCCAATGACAATTCCAGCCATTTCTAATTAACTCTTTGAGTACCAGCTGGATTTTATTTTTAAGTTAGCTATCTGGCTATATCTATGTTAGTTTTTACAATTTTATATGTATATAACATGATTATAAAATTTCAAATTTCAATTTTTGGACCTTTACCCCTGTACATGTTAGGACTATTTGTTTTTCTCCATATTTTGTGTGTGAAATTAATGTTACAGAGATTGCTTCTCTTTTTAATTTATTTTGTTACATATTGGTACACAATAAATTCTGAATTGATAGATTTAAAGCACCTTTAGAAAGATTTTTTTTTTCATTTTCCTTCATTCTCTTCTTTCTTCCTCTTATTCTCTCATTCTTCCTTTCTTCCTATTGCTATGTATAGTTGGAGTTTTAACAGCCTCGAATTGGCTGCTGAAATAATTACTCAGCCTGGGAATTCTTGATCTTTAGGTTTAATAAATTATTGGATTCCATGCCAATATGTCATATATGTTTTGGTTAATTCCTAACAAGTTTTAATACATGTATGTGTGTGTGTGCGTGTGTGTGTGTGTGTGAGAGAGAGAGAGAGAGAGAGAATTTTTTGTCCTCTATTGCATGCTAGGATTAACTTACTTTAGCTTTTAAGGGACCTATGCTAATTAATTAATTAATTTGCTTATCTTTGATCTCTTTGTCAATTTGTGGAAAGCTTTCAGAGCCTTGACTTCATGCTGTAGTCTTTTTTTCTGTAACCAATGATTTTATTTTATTTTATTTTTTACTTTTTTTTTTTACTGTCTGATTTTAGTCACCATATAATACATCATTAGTTTTTAATGTAGTGTTCCAAGATTCATTGTTTCCATCCAGACTGTTGAGCTTGCCCAGGGCTAAACACAATTCTGCTGACTTCCTATCTATTTTAATTTCAAATGGTCATTGGTCATTCATATGGAATCAAAGCCATCACACTGCATTGGATCATGGGCTCCTGCCTCTTGATAAAATAATCTTCTTCTCCAAACAAAATTTTGCAATGCATTTATGATTACTTTAGTAACTGATGAGCTAGTATACTCATATTTTTTGCAGGTTGGTAATGAATATCATTTTAATCAGGCTCTCATGTTTCCAAAATTGGAAGCACTGCTATATATTTTTACTAATTACATAAATTATTTTTAAATATAAAAAATGCTTAACTGAACTTTACAATCTTTTTTTTTTTTTTGAGATTTTATTTATTTGACACAGAGAGACACAGCGAGAGACGGAACACAAGCAGGAGGAATGGAAGACACAGGCTTCCCACTGAGCAGGGAGCCAGATGCAGGCCTGGATTTCAGGACCCTGTAATCATGACCTGAGCCGAAGGCAGCCGCTTAATAACTGAGCCACCCAGATACCCCTTATCTTTACAATCTTGTGGTTAACATTTGCCATATACGATTTTACTTTTGTCTTTTATTTTTCTTTT
The DNA here is from genome assembly GCA_003697995.1 of Taxidea taxus jeffersonii. Taxonomy (NCBI): domain Eukaryota; kingdom Metazoa; phylum Chordata; class Mammalia; order Carnivora; family Mustelidae; genus Taxidea; species Taxidea taxus. The sequence continues at coordinate 46,287 of ML110304.1, read as the reverse complement.
TATAATTATGAATTGAATTGGAAGTTTCTCTATTAAAAGGTATCTAAAACTTCCCACACAGCCTGGTTTATAAGCTTATCAGTTTTCAGTCTTAGCTGAGTCTATACTTAGAATTTGAATATGATGTTTAAATGGCAAAAAAAAAATTGAATGATTATTGAACTATTTATCAGTTCTATAAGAATTTAGTCCAGCTATCAAAGATTTATCTTATATGTAAATGCCACACTAAATCCTGCATAAGGTAGGATTAAAATTAAGTAAATATAGGAGATTCTAAGATATTATTCATATAAAATTGTATACATTGTATAAAATGTATCTTAAATTTTTCATTTCTGCAAAACTATTAGTCTAGTTATAGAAAACTCAGAGAGAAATTGCTTATCATAAAAGCAGTGATAACCTGGGGCGCCCGGGTGGCTCAGTGGGTTAAAGCCGCTGCCTTCGGCTCAGGTCGGGTCGTGATCCCAGGGTCGTGGGATCGAGCCCCATATCTGGCTCTCTGCTCTGCGGACAGCCTGCTTCCTCCTCTCTCTCTCTCTGCCTCCCTCTCTGCCTACTTGTGATCTCTGTCTTTCAAATAAATAAATAAAATCTTAAAAAAAAAAAAAAGCAGTGATAACCTTAGGAAGCTTGAATTTCTTAAATGAAAATTTTAAAACAATTCTATGCATCATTATACTTTCTATCAATCTAGACAGCACGTGTAAAAATATCATCAAAATTTGTGATTCTCCAGGGGCTATCTTAACTGCAGGGTTCTGGAGAGTGTACTGGGTTTTTTTCTTGAAATTTCCTTGACATAAAAGATACCAAAGTCATTTTGTTCTTTTCAACAATATTACCCCATTTCTACTTATAGCACACCACATTAGCTTGTCAGGAAAAATCATCACCTAGCAGATCCAAATATGTTTATAACATTTTTATGGGTTCCTTCTAAAGGATGCATGTCATCAAGAAAAACTATTTTGATATAATTTTTATGCAGCATAATGATGTTTCATAGTCTATATGAGATTTTCCATTTACAAGGGTTAGAGAAATTTACATATAAAGTGGGATAGTCCAAAAGAGCCACATCATTAAGTTAAAGCATAGCACAACATACCCATTAGTTTAAGATTCTGCTGCATTTCTTTAGTTAAGCAATTTCTGTATGCTATCATATTTCCACAGATAAGCACAGGAAAACAAGGAGCCATAAAACTGATTATTTGAGATACACTTGTATCTCAAATTTTGTTTGTTTTTTAAGGTATTGTTTAGTTTTCATTAATGTTCTTAGGCCTTTTATTGGCCATCACTAAAAGCTCCTCTGCTTCTCAGTGCTTTCATGCCCTGTTAATAATGGGAATAGCACCTTGTTGGAACATATGACATTCTGGGAAAGATATATTTTTCTCCAACAAGTGAGTCATCACCTTGAATGTTCACTAGGGAATTTTGTGACCTTTCACTTTATCCAGAATATAAAAAATGTTCATATGAGTATTGACCTGGGGATGACATTAGACTCTGTCTTCTTACTGCTTCAGCACATAATTAACCCGGATAAGAGGGAATCCATATATTCTTTCTCCATTGCTCACAAAATATTTACATCTTGAAATGACCACTTAGATTAATTTACTCAAGCATGTTTTTCACATCACAGTTCCTTTAAGAGCTCAAGGGAGCCTGCAGGGAATGCCCATAGTGTTTGTATTAGAAACACAAGATTCCCAGTTTGGTCTCCAGAGTGTCAATCACAGTCTCTGCTCCTGAGATCAATCCAATCACTTTCATTCCTCAGGCTCTCCCTAAAGGAGCCAGTTACTGGATGAAATGTCATTCTATGTAGATGTGGCCTTCAGTGTTCCTGGTTCACTTAAACCATTATTTTACTAAATTACTGTCATATGTGCATTGAATTGTTGAATTCTTTAGTCTAAAGGTTTTATACAATGTTTTCCTGGCATTAATGGGCCATATCTTATTTCTTACCCCTTTGTTCATCATTCATTACTCCCCATCTTCCTTCTCCTCCTCCTGCCTTTTTAACTCTTTCCCTTCTTTCCATCCCCATCCCACAGAGACTTTATTTCATACAACATTGAAAGTGTCATGAGTGACCCACATTTTTTATATGTAATTTTTATATGCAATTAGATCCTCAGTGTGAAAGTCTTCTGTCTAAATGACTAGATAGTGAATGTAGGCCAGACTCAGAATCGCTGAATGATTTATTTACTCCACTAACTGTAATGCACTTTTTGATATGTAACAATAAAACTGATTAAGAGTAGATTAAATTACACTGTTTTTCTTTACAAATATAAAGTCCAATGATGGGAACCTTCTGCTCCAACATTCTTCAGTATGTGGTATTTTTCCTCATGATTTTAGTTGGATACTGCAGCACTACACACTGCATCCAATTTTGAGGCAGGGAGAATTGGGGAGAAGAATTGAGGAGGATTAAAACACAAAGTCATACTTGTATCAGGAAAGTAAACATATTTTTCCGAAATCTCTAGCAGTATTTGGCTTATGCTTCATTGTGAAGCACTGTACAATAAAGTCATGTAACTGCAAGGAATTAGATGAGACATTAAAACATGACTATCTGGAAAATATTCAATGATTGTTGTTGAAAATGAATGCATTGACAGCATGTGGTAATGGCCATTGGACTGGCCCCTTAGTAGTATATGGAGCATAGCAGGAACACATAAATGTTAAGTCAGTAAAACATAGATTTTATTATTTATTATTATTTCCATATCAAATGGTTGTAGCCTATGTTTTTTAAAAAATTTTTTATTATTTTTTTCTTTTTATTTAAGCTTTATTTAAACATATAATGTAACCCCACCACCCTTTCACAACCCCTCTACCCCCCACCCCCCTCAGTTTGTTTTATGACATTAAGAGTCTCTTTCGGTTTGTCTCCATCCCGATCCCATCTTGTTTCATTTTTACTTTTCCTACCACCTTAACTCCCACCCCCATTGCATCTCCACTTCCTCATATCAGGGAGATCATGTGATAGTTGTCTTTCTCCAGTTGACTTAGTTCGCTAAGCATAATATGCCCTAGTTCCATCCATGTCGTCGCAAATGGTAAGATTTCATTTCTTTTGATGGCTGCATAGTATTCCATTGTATATATATACCACCTCTTCTTTATCCATTCATCTGTTGATGGACATCTAGGTTCTTTCCATAACTTGGCTATTGTGGACATTGCTGCTATAAACATTTGGGTACACGTGCCCCTTCGGATCACTATGTTTGTATCTTTAGGGTAAATAC
>ML110304.1:2964-37988 GCA_003697995.1 Taxidea taxus jeffersonii | reverse complement strand
TCTTTCCACATTTCCTCTTGTGATTGAGTTCTAGCTTCAGAGCATTGTGGTCTGAAAATATGCAGGGAATGATCCCAATATTTTGATACTGGTTGAGACCTGATTTATGACCCAGGAGGTGATCTATTCTGGAGAATGTTCCATGGGCACTAGAGAAGAATGTGTATTCTTTTGCTTTGGGGTGGAATGTTCTGAATATATCTGTGATGTCCATCTGGTCCAGTGTGTCACTTAAGGCCTTTATTTCCTTGTTGATCTTTTGCTTGGATGATCTGTCCATTTCAGTGAGGGGTGTGTTAAAGTCTTCAACTATTATTGTATTCTTGTCAATGTGTTTCTTTGATTTTGTTATTAATTGGTTTATATAGTTGGCTACTCCCATGTTAGGGGCATAGATATTTAAAATTGTTAGATCTTCTTGTTGGACAGACCCTTTGAGTATGATGAAGTGTCATTCCTCATCTCTTATTATAGTCTTTGGCTTAAAATCTAATTAAGCTGATATAAGGATTGCCACCCCAGCTTTCTTCTGCTGTCCATTAGCATGGTAAATTGTTTTCCACCCCCTCACTTTCAATCTGGAGGTGTCTTCAGGTCTAAGATGAGTTTCTTGTAGGCAGCATATTGATGGGTTTTGTTTTTTTTTATCCATTCTGAAACCCTGTGTCTTTTGATTGGGTTATTTAGCCCATTTACGTTCAGGGTAACTATTGAGAGATATGAATTTAGTGCCATTGTATTGCCTGTATGGTGACTGTTACTGTATATTGTCTCTGTTCATTTCTGATAATACTTTTAGGGTCTCTCTTTGCTTAGAAGACCCCTTTCAATATTTCCTGTAGAGCTGGTTTGGTGTTTACAAACTCTTTCAGTTTTTGTTTGTCCTGGAAGCTTTTTATCTCTCCTTCTATTTTCAATGATAACCTAACTGGATAAAGTATTCTTGGCTGCATATTTTTCTCGTTTAGTGCTCTGAGTATATCATGCCAGTTCTTTCTGGCCTGCCAGGTCTCTGTGGATAATTCTGCTGCCAATCTAATATTTTTACCATTGTACATTACAGACTTCTTGTCCCGTGCTGCTTTCAGGATTTTCTTTGTCGCTAAGACTTGTAAATTTTACTATTAGATGGCGGGGTGTGGACTGATTCCTATTGATTTTGAGGGGTGTTCTCTGCACCTCCTGGATTTTGATGCTTGTTCCCCTTGCTATATTAGGGAAATTCTCTACAGTAATCCTCTCCAGTATACCTTCTGCTCTTATTTCTCTTTCTTCTTCTTCTGGAATCCCAATTATTCTAATGTTGTTTCGTCTTATGGCATCACTTATCTCTCGAATTCTCCCCTCGTGGTCCAGTAGTTGTTTGTCTCTCTTTTGCTCAGCTTCTTTATTCTCTGTCATTTGGTCTTCTATATCACTAATTCTTTCTTCTGCCTCATTTATCCTAGCAGTAAGAGCCTCCATTTTTTATTGCACCTCATTAATAGCTTTTTTTATTTCAACTTGATTAGACTTTAGTTCTTTTATTTCTCCAGAAAGGGCTTTTATTTCTCCTGACAGGGTTTCTCTAATATCTTCCATGCCTTTTTCGAGCCCGGCTAGAACCTTGAGAATCGTCATCCTGAATTCCAGATCTGACATATTACCAATGTCTGTATTGATTAGGTCCCTAGCCTTCGGTCCTGTCTCCTGTTCTTTTTTTGTGGTGAGTTTTTCTGCCTTGTCATTTTGTCCAGATAAGAATCCGCTGTTCTCCTTGTTAAGTGATCTTGGTCTTGGCTGGATTTCTTGTTGATCTTCTGGGGGCGGGGCCTGTTGTCGTGATTCTCAAGTGTCTCTGCCCCAGGCGGTATTGTACCGCCCTTGCCAGGGGCCAGGCTAAGTCATCCTCTCAGGTTCACTTTCTGGAGCTTTTGTTCCCTGAACGCTTTCTGTAGAGTTCCGGAGGACGGGAATGACAATGGCGGCCTCCCAGTCTCCGGTTCGGAGGAGCCGAGCACTCGGGGCCCCAGTCTTCAGTGCGCCTTCAGAGAAAAGCGTTTAATCACTCCCATCTCCCCAGCCTCCAGCCGCGCTCGGAGAAAATCGTGCATCATCAGTCCCGTGTCACTGGCTTCTGGGAGCTCCGAGCTCACCCAGCCTGTGACCAAGCGTCTCTGTCTCTGGCAGGTCCCACCTGGAGTCTCCGAACCCCGTAGATCCCTGAGCTCTCCCAGGTCGGAGTCTCCCCGGATCTTGTGGGGACCCTCGCACAGAGCACCGGCCAGTGCCACAGAGCACCGGTCCGTGTCACAGACCACTAGGAAATCTCGGCTCTGTCTCCGCAGCCGGCTTCCCCGCTCTAATACCTGTGAGCTCTGCGACACTCAGACACCCCCGATCCTTCTGTGACCCCGCAGGACCTGTGTCCACGTTGTCCCCGCGAGGTCTTCACCCCAGTTTAGCCTCTGGAGCGATGTCCCTCCGTGGAGCAGACTTTTAAAAGTCCTGATTTTGTGCTCCGCCGCTTGCTGGGAGCCGGCCCCTCCCCCTGGGGTCTATCTTCCCGTCGTGTTGGATTCACTTCTCCGCTGGTCCTACCTTTCAGAAAGTGGTCGATTTTCTGTTTCTAGAATTGTTGTTTTTCTTCTCTTCGATCTCCTGTTGGATTCGTAGGTGTTCGGAATGGTTTGATAGGCTATCTAGCTGATCTCCTGCTGCCTGATGTCGTCTCAGCCTGCTACTTCTCCGCCGTCTTGACTCCTCCCTCTGTAGCCTGTTTTTACTGTGTCTGTTCATCCAAATACGTGGATAGTTTACCTTGAAATTCTCATTTTTCTTTATCTTAATCATGTTAATCTATTTTTAAAAATTCTCTACTCAGAAATTTAGAGATTGCCAAATAGAAGAAAACGAATGAAAGTCTTATTGAATATGTGAGTGAATGCAAAAATGAATGGGTAAAAGAACAAGTGAGTAAATTAATGAAATCCTAGGATTCACTTATATCTATATAATAATTTTTATTCACACCACATCAATTAAAATAATGGAATACCACATTGTCATGGAAATCAATGAAAGGCACCATAGTAGGTAAGCGTTACTTGTGGAAAAGAAGAAAATTTCTACTAGACTTCTATGACTGTGCTCTACAAGCAAAGCAAAACAAATATGAATTCATTGCCATTTTCCCCACTCTCTTTATTTTAGTGTGTACCTAAATTTATCCTCTCATACTGCTAAGTTTGCATGTTCCCACAGACCCTAGTATCTATGCACAACAGTTTCATTCCTCTTCCTATTAAAATTCCCTTTTATAAAAGAGGAGAGGAGCAGAAAGCTTAAATGACTTGTCAAAGGCATCCATCTGGTAAGTTGTTTAACTGGAATCCAAAGCAGGCTCTCTAGCTCCGAATATCTATTCTCAAACACTACCTTACTTTGTCAACTTCTCTTTTTTTAATATTATTATTTATTTTTTTAAAAGATTTAATTTATTTATTTGACAGACAGAGATCACAAGTAGGCAGAGAGGCAGGCAGAGAGAGATTGGAGGAAGCAGGCTCCCTGCGGAGCAGAGAGCCCTATGCGGGGCTCCATCCCAGGACCCTGAGATCACCACCCAAGCCGAAGGCAGAGGCACAACCCACTGAGCCACCCAGGTGCCCCTCAACTTCTCTTTTTAACTCTAGGTCCTGTGAAATCACAAAAGATGACCATGGGGGAAATATTTCTTGGAAACAGTGGAAAGTATATATTCGCATCTAGGAAGGAAGGTAAGAGTTCAAGAAACATACTCAGGAGCCATCAGAATGTAAGTGTCTATGAAGATCACCATTTTTAAAAAAGATTTTATTTATTTATTTGAGAGAGAGACGGTGAGAGAGAGCGTGAGAAGGGAGAAGGTCAGAGGGAGAAGTAGACTCCCCATGGAGCTGGGAACCTGATGTGGGACTCAATCCTGGTACTCCAGGATCATGAGCTGAGCTGAAGGCAGTCACTCAACCAACTGAGCCACCCAGGTGCCCTGAAAATCACTATTAAGAGAGGAGAATCCTGAAAGAAAAAGACACAAAGGAACACAGAAGAAAAGCCAGCTTCATCAACTAAATAGTAGAGAGATGCAGAAGAGACAGCCATCGAACTGAGATAGATGGGAAGAAAAAAAAGAGAAGAGTAATACTCTGTATTTCAAAATATGACAGGGTTTCAAGTAGAGGTGATGGATATTCAAGAAACAATTATTAAAGCTTAAACAATTATTTTTAAAAATGGAGAGCACTACACAATCAGAGTAGACAAATAATAAATCATGGGAAGCAATAATCATAAAAGAAAAGACATCATTAGCATATTACTAAAATAGGTAACTCTTCTTGAATAAAAATTGCATGAAGACAAGGAATAAGGCAGAAACAAAGTATCTGCAGTATAAATATCTGAGTAAAATAGCCTATCTAAAGCTTTTTTATCTCATAACTTAATAAGATACTGAACAAATAATCTAATTTAAATAAAATGAGTAAATTAGGATGTCAAATGGCCTGCAAGAATAAGAAAAAGTTATTCCAGAGCAGTACTTATTCAATAAATACATATCAAAACCAAAAGAACAAACATACAGACTGAAATTATAATTAAACAGTGATAATACCATGTGTTGGGTAGAATATGAAACCACAAGAACTCATATAATCTTCTTGATAGAAATGAAAGTTCATATCATAGCTTTGGAAAACTCTGTTACAATCAGTTAAAACTAAATATATGCCTATTTTATGATCCAGCATTTATGCTCATAGGTATGTGCACAAAAATGAGTGCCTGTGTGCATAAAGAAAGTGAAATTATTTTCATAGCATCTTATTCATAAGTCAAAAAGTAAAGATAACCCAAACGTCCATTGGTGCTATAGTGTGTCATTAAATTATGATATGTTCATACAATGCACTACCTTACAAACAAATACAATAAGACAAAGGAAGAAACAAAAAAAATGAACTGTTTTACATAACAACATTGAAAAAAGAAGTAGGCACAAAATAATACACACTCTATGATATCATTCCTAAGAAATTGAAGAATAGTCAAAATTAATTTATGGTGTTAGAATCTACTCTGTTGGGAACTGGTTGAGAAAAACTAAAAATGTGCTGGAAATATCTTGAAATGGGTGATGGTAAAATAGGTGTATATTAAGGTAAAAAATCATCTAGCTATACAATCATATTAATGCATTTTATTGACTTTTAGATATTTTAATAAATAGCTCATAGATCATTAGTTATGTTTTTCTCCTTTCTAATAAACTTATCTAATGATAAAAATTTTGTGCTTTTTACAGTAAATGGTGCCAAGCCAGCAGCTTGTACTGACACTTCACATTATAATTCCTAATGAAGGCTATTATTCTCTTAAGTCAATTTGAAAGCAATGTTTAATACATTCCTTGCAAAGACATTTTTTTAAATTTATTTATTTATTTGACAGACAGAGATCACAAGTAGGCAGAGAGAGAGGAGGAGGAGGAAACAGGCTCCCCGCCAAGCAGAGAGCCTGATATGGGACTCCATCCCAGGACCCTGAGATCATGACCTGAGCCGAAGGCAGAGGCCTAACCCACTGAGCCACCCAGGTGCCCCTTGCAAAGACATTTATAAGGGTAGCTTTTCTTTCCTTGTATTATCAGGTGCATATAGTCATTATAGTTGAAGAAACCAGAATAAATGTTGAAAAATAAATATATTTTTCAAATACCATATGTTGTTTAATATAGTTAAAAATAGCAGTGACTAGTGAGTTAATTGTTAAAACCTAGGGGGGAAAAGTGGTTTGAAAGCAAGCCTATTTTGCAATCATTTTAAATATCAATGTCAGTATTTGATTCTAATTTTAAAACACTTGCTGTGTATATATTTGAATAAGGTGGATACTTTTTTTAATTAACATAAAATGTATTATTAGCCCCAGGGGTACAAGTCTGTGAATCACCAGGTTTACACACTTCACAGCGCTCACCATATCACATACCCTCCCCAATGTCCATAACTCCACCACCCTCTCCCTACCCCCCACCCCACAACCCTAAATTTGTTTTGTGAGATTAAGAGTCTCTTATGGTTTGTCTCCCTCCTGATCCCAACTTGTTTCATTTATTCTTTTCCTACCCCCCAAATCCTCACATTGCATCTCCACTTCCTCATATCAGAGAGATCATATGATAGTTGTCTTTCTCTGATTGACTTATTTCCCTAAGCATAATAAGGTGGATACTTTTTACCCAGTGGCAATTTCATTGCTTTTGCATGTATCCATGATTTAAATACCTGAAGAAAAATACACATATCATTTTCTATGTAGCAAATACATAAAATCAACATAATGTTCCAACAGTATAGATGTTAATGTTTCCTAAACATAGTATAAGGTCCCAAAAAAATGACTGAAACTTTGTCATTATGTAAGAAGAAATTAGATGAACAACAGTTCTAAGTGTGTTAGGACATGCAAAGATGGGACTGCCTAAAAATCTCCATAATACTGCCAACTCAAATAGTTTTAACACTTTACATTTGGTATAACTGCTTAAAGAAAATGTTTAAACTGAGGGGATACTCAACCATTAGCAAAAACTAAAAACATACCCCAAATTATCACACACTCTTATAATTTATTTTTCTCAACAAATAAAAACAAATATATATATATATTTTTTTTTTTTTATTTCATTGATACTTTACAGTCTTTCTATGTCTTTGGTCCAGTCTACGATAGAAAAATGACATAGACAATGGGGGGTGGCAAAGGCTTATGTAAAGGTCATTGTTTTAGAATGATCAATAAGAGGATATTTGAATATGGGTGAGTAGCTAAAAGATTAGAGATAAAATAGACTTTATCAAAATCAAACAGTCTCTCATCTGAAAAACTACAAATAGCAGTTAGGGTAAACTGGCAGAACTTTAACTTGAACTCTAAGGTGTATTAAACCAGCACTGAGAAATGATTTTCAAAACAGGACTTGGAATATAAATCAAAAGAGCAGTTATTTCTAGGTGGTGCAATTATGGGAAATTTTAAGTTTTCTTCCTTCTAATATATATATTTCCAGTTGTTTACATTGAACATAAATAAGTGCAATCCAATGCTTCTTCCAAGACAAAGAACACTGTGATCACATGGACAGTAACTACAGCAAAAAATGGAAGCACAGATGTTCAATATTTGCTGTATCTATATCTGAGTCCATAAACTAAAGTAAAAATTGTTTAGCTTTGTGGGCCTGCTCACTTTCTTTATTCAATTGAAAAAGTAAAAAGTTCTACTGTTAATAATAATCTAAAGTAATCTACTGCACCAAGGACACAGATATACACTTACATAAATACTGAAATGGTATTTATAATTGCCCCCAAAACCAAAGTCCTAGAAACAAAATGACTACTAATATAGGTTGAAGTAAGTGAATTCTGTAGTTTTAATATAGCTGTACAAATGGAGAACTATAAAGCAATATAAAAGATTATGGTAGATCTATATATACTGATGTTATAAATGAAATGTATATTAGATAAATTAGGCACAGTTGCAGAGAAATAGTCAGTGTAAAATCTTGCTTATCTAAAATACATTTGCAATTGTGTATGCATGGGTCTGCATCTATATATAATTTGTACATGCATATGGAGATACATGTAAAATGTTGCAGTTATACCTCTGAGCAGTTGGACTGGGAAACTGCTTGGGAGGGCTGAAGAAAGGATTTTTATTTTTCTCCTTATCCCTTTGAACCTTTGTGTGGTTTTGGTTTACCTTGAGTGTGTGTGTATGAGTGTGTACATTTCATAGAGCATTTTTACTTTCATAGAAAATTAGAAATGTGTTCACTTTTAAAGGATTGCCAATGCACACACATACACACAGTGAAACAGTGTTCCGCACCTTTTGCATTACCAGGATTAATGGAATTCCAGAATTAAATGAATTGGTTTATCCATTTTGGACAGAATTCTACACCAAGAATATGTTACTATTTCCTAGAGCATTGTGAAATTAGAACTGTACTTTGCCAAAAAATGCCAGATGGCCATGATATGCCAGTTGCTCATAGTGACTATTGTGCCACATTTCAAGCTTGAAATAAGGCTGAAATATGGTGCGAAATATCACAAATGCCCCAGAGCAGATTGTTAGAAGACACTGGCCAATGTGAATTTCTAGGCATCTCCACCATCCGGATTTCACTGGTTGTTTAAAAATAATAAAGCAATTCTATGCCTTCTAAGGAATAAGCGTCATTTAACATTTATTCTATAGAGTCAATGAAGGGTGCAGAATTGTCTCTTAGATGACATCTGAATTTTCATAACACTTTGTGGGTGCTTATGAAATTTGCAGTGATCTTCCATAAGAAAGCTTATTTATTTGATCTCTTTGGATTTTAATTCTTAGAAGTATCATCCCAACTTAAATTTAAAAATTAATGTAAAATCATTTTTAAATGCTTAGCTTCCTACTTTCATATGACATAAACAAATCATTTACCTATAAAAAATTAAAAGGTATTTAATGATTAAAATACACAAAAATGTAGGAGAAATAATTTTTCTTAACACCCACCCTTCTCTTCTTGATTATCTAGTCCAAGAGATACTTCTAAGAAAATGACTTTCTCCCTCAAGATGTCCCTGAATCAGGACATCATTCTTGACATCAGCCTACATTTTCAAGTGTATGTTTTACATGGAAAGTCATAGGGATGCAAAAATTACAAAGCATCAACTGAAAAAACAAAATCCAAAGTGGCACAATACTTTTCTGCAGTCAAATGCTCTACCCATGAGCTATACCCCCTAGTTTTCTGCATCTTACCACTCTCAGTTATTTTATATCCAGGCTTCTTCTTCTTCTAAGACTCTACTTTCTGCAATGGAGCCTCAAAACTATACCAGTGAAGTTTTCTCACACGCTCCCTACACTTATGTATTGGTAGTAAGGTTTATCTCTTTTAGATTTTTGATCCTGCAAATTTTGAGTTTACTGAATATTGCTTGGCTACTTTTGTTTGCTTTATATACATTCAAACAGTATACTTTTAACTTTAATATTTACACTTTGTTAATTTAACCCAATTTTAGTATGACCATACTTTGCTAAAAATACCTGAGTAACTTTAAATTGTTGTTTAATAATTTCTAAATTTTGTTCTTCTGTTTTGAAGGTAACGTCCATTACTAGTTAAATCTTTATGAGACTGATAGAGAAAGAACAGTTGCTTATAACCTTATCATACAGCTGAAGAGATCCTTTTCTTTATATTCTCTCTCTACACTAGGTAGTTAAATTTTGCGTTTGGTGTTAATATCAGTTTTGACATGATAACACACTATTACTATAAAAACATGATCTTAAAGTAGTTTTTGAAAACATTACTTGTAAATACTTTTATGGGCACCTGGGTGGCTCAGTTGATTAAGCATCTGCCTTCAGCTCAGGCAATGATCTCAGGGTCCTGGGATTGAGCCCCACATTGGGCTCCTTACTCCCTACTTAATCAGTAGGGGGCCTGCTTCTCCCTCTTCTTCTGCCTGCCCTTCTCATTGCTTGTGCGTGCACACTCTCTCTCTTTCTCTGTCAAATAAATAAAATCTTTTAAAAAATAAAGTATTTTTAAAGGATATCAATTGGTTTTAACATTTTTCTACTCTTTAATTATCAATGTAACTTCAGGCACATTTTTTTTTTTCTAAGAGTTTTATTTTAAAATTCTAATACCAGGAATTCAGAATAATTGGTAAATGTAGATATAAGCCTTTGAAATATTGCCAAATTGTTAGACTAAGAAACAAAAATTATCTTACTTGAATTATTTAAAAAATTAATTCATAAAAATTATAATTTTTTATAAATAAAGTACTGGAACAGCAGTTTAGATAATTAATTTATGTTGAATATGATTGAGATTGGGGCACGTTTTTAGTATTCTAGGTGGCCAAATAATGAGGGTCAAAATTTTTGGTACTGTTTAATGTAAAGTGAAAAAAATATTTTCACATTTTTTTAATGGGAGGTCAGCATGACATTTTCTTTTGTAAAAGAAGGCAATTTTGTAAAAGAAGGATCTGGGAAGCAGTCACACACAACTACACAAATTCTTGCTTTAATGACTGGTTCAACTGAAAAATTGAAGAATGGAGAGAAACAGCAGGATTTGAAAGAACCAGATGAGTTACATTTGATCATTATATATCAGTGTATCTTTACAAGATACTAATGGAGAAACAGAGAGATAACTCTAAAACTTGTAGAGAAAGAGAGGTTAGCTTTTGAATTTGTGAACTATCAACACATAACTTTTGCTGAAATCATTAGAGAAGCTAAAACTGCAAAAGATAAACATATTTTATGAGAAGTGTACTTAACGTTTTTGAAAAAATACAGGATTATTTACACATTAAAATTTCTTAATTGCAATTCCAAATCAATCATAATTAATCTAGAGGAGCTACAGGTAAGTTGGAGATTTTTGTGATTCCACAGTAAGATTTTTTTTTTTTTAAGATTTTATTTATTTATTTGACAGACAGAGACTACAAGTAGGCAGAGAGGCAGTCAGAGAGAAAGGAGGAAGCAGGCTCCCTGCTGAGCAGAGAGCCCGATGCAGGGCTCGATCCCAGGACCCTGGGATCATGACCTGAGCCGAACTCAGAGGCTTTAACCCACTGAGTCACCCAGGCGCCCCTCCACAGTAAGATTTTTAAGGCAACCAATACAATGTATAATGGTATTTATGTTTAATCATGGAAATTTCAGTACTTCTGGGCAGCCAGTGGACAGGGCCACATTTCAATGTAAATCAGAAACATCTGGCTTTTTATAAACATTCACATTTGTTCGATTCTTCCAGAAGTAAGCCTAGGTAATGCAGTTTTTACTAAAACATATCTCATCCTACAATGCCCTGGGTGCTACTAAACATTTGGAATCTTGATTAGTTCAGAAAAAGAAAAAAAAAAAGGCACTTCTGATCCAAGAGAATATTCAAATTAGAAAAGAAATCATTTAACTCTTGATATAGAAGACTTGCAGAATAAATGCAGTTCTTAAGAACATAAAAAATCACCTCTTTTCTAACAACTTGTTTTCTGTTCCTTGAATATATTCAGTGTGAGACAAGTAATGGTGTCAGTGTTTCAGAGCAAGCTCTTGTCAATGTCTTCATAATGAGTATTTCAAGTCACTGTAATGTAGAACTAATGTTTTTGGCCTAAAAGGTACATTTTCATCTCCCACAAAAAAAAAGAGAGCCATGTTTATTTTACTGGAAGTGAGGAGAGTTTTTTACTCCAGCAAATCCAGTTTTTTTACCTGTTTGCTCTTAGTTTGGAGCTACACAGAATTCTTCGGCATGAAAATTTGCCCAATCCCTAAACACTCCCAATCACCAATATTTCATTTTTATTTTTGGAAAAATTTTACAGAACTAGCAAAATTAAGCAAAAAAAAAAAGTTAAAAGTAAAGATAAAAAAGAACTTCTTAAATCTTATTTTCTTCTCTATTATAGTCTCCTTTCATTGGCCAAATGTTTCACATAATAAAATATTTTAAGGAAAATAGAGACAGGGATGCCTGGGTGGCTCAGTTGGTTAAGCAGCTGCCTTCAGCTCAGGTCATGATCCCAGCGTCCTGGGATCGAGTCCTGCATGGGGCTCCTTGCTCGGCAGGGAGCCTGCTTCTCCCTCTGCCTCTGCCTGCCACTCTGTCTGCCTGTGCTCACTCTCTCTGAAAAATAAATAAATAAAATCTTTAAAAAAAAAAAAAGAAAATAGAGACATTGGAATATAGTAATAATAAAATTTTTGAGATATTAAAACAAATAAAGGAATTTGATATTTTTTCTAAAATATTTTATATATCTAAGAGGGAATATTAAAGATACTAGATTCTATAAAAATACAGATTTCATCATCATTGCAGCTCTCATATACTCTGATCTATTTGAGGGCAGTAGGAGAGTCCTCTGGAAGCAAGCTGAAATCTGTCTATGGTAGGGTTTACTTTATCATTCTTATTCTACTTTTTGAAGCTACTTCACTTTACCCATTCAAATACTTTATTTGTTCTGAATAATAAAATGAGAATATTTCTTTTTAAGCACAGAAAGTTTTGTTACATTTTCTTAAGCCTAAATGAAGAAATGGTATCATAACGCTCAGACTCATGAACCGTTTGTCACTAAGCTAAATGACTACAAATTTAGTTATTTACCACAAATTGTGTATGTTTTTTCTTCAACAGTGTGAATTCCTTTGCAATCTGGAATAAGGGCTGTGCCCATGTAGCATGGACATGGTTTCCTCTTGGAGTAAGGATGACATCAAAAATCATTTTGGCTCGCTTAACTATTTTTGTGTGAAAGTGAATACTTTTGCTTCTTTCAGAATTATATTTGTTTTCAGAATGAGAGACTTGAAATAATTAAAATTGGATTCCATTTTGGTTTGTTTTTCATGTTTGAAAAACACTTTGAAAAAATCCTTAAATACCAAGATTCTGCTATATACATATATGAGATGGGGGAGGCTTTGAGTACAGGTTTGGTTTATTTTTTTCCATGTATATAACTCATTTGTATGTGTTTGTGCATTTTAGATTTTCTAAGTAATTAATAATAAAGCCCACACTCTCATTCTATACTGAAAAAAAATAGAAGTCATCACTTTCAGCTAGAGATTTGTTAATAACTATTACCCATCTATTTAAGAATCATATATTTTTTTTATAGCTCCAGTACAAAAGGAAAAAGGAGAATGTTTATATAAGGAGTCATAAAATCTGAGAATCATTGCTATCTCATAATATATTTCAACAAAGAGATTTAAAATATTGAATAGAAATAGTTTATCTGTGTCAAAGAAGAGTTTGCAACCTGATAAGAAACACACACACACACATTTGAAAAAATGCCCTCCCTCCCTATATACTTTACAGTGAGATGAACATATTTTTCCTTTATAGAGCTTCTTCTGGGTGAGAAATTAAAAATGTATGTTATGCATTTTTATATCTATCTAACTCTTCCCCCCAAACTTAATGTTTTGAGATTCCTCTATGTTACTATGGTCTAATTCTTATTCTGCATATCATTCAATTGTATGAGGACCACTTTGATTAAATCTGCTATAAGCATTCATTTACAGATCTTTTTGTAGGACTATGTTTTTATTTCTCTTGGGTAAATACCTAAATATGTACTTGCTGGGACATATGTTAACTGAATGTTTAACTTATAAATAACAGAATTTGAGTTAGTCCACATCCTCATAAATATTTGTTATCCTTAGTCTTTTCAATTATATCCACTCAAGGGGGTAAACTTGTATCAAGTTCGGCTTTTAATTACATTTCCCTAATGATTTTGGACATATTTTCATGGATTTGTTGGCCATTCTGTGTGTGTGTGTGTGTGTGTGTGTGTGTGTGTGTGTGTATGTGTGTGTACAATGTATACAGCTGGAAGCAAGAGACACTATTGCTGACACTTGATGCAGGGATGTTCTTTTGTGTGTTTCCTTCATTGGTCTCAGGTCCTTACTTCACACCCATGTGTAGCTCAATACTCAGCTCAACACTCACGTGACCCTTTGTAGATCTCCCTTATTCTCTTTACATGTAATACCTCTCAGTACTCCATCTTGCACAAATCTCATTGCCTTCATCTTTTTAGACTCCCAGCTTTGTTTCAAGTTAGGGAGTCCATAGGTTCTGCCTGGTTTCACCCTCCCTGAGCCAGGAAACTCTCCAGGCAGTAATTTGGGGCAACCGGAGGGCTAATGTTTGTTGTCCATTTCCAGTCTCTCAGGATACCCAATGTACTGTTTCTTGTTTGTTTGTTTTAAAGATTTATTTATTTGAGAGAAAGAGAGAGCAAACTTGAGCAGGGGTAGGGGGAGGAGTAGAGAGAGAGGGACAAGCAGACTCCCCACTGAGCACAGAGCCTGACCTGGGACTTGATTACAGGACCCTGAGATCCTGACCCAAGTCAAAATCAGACGCTCAAGCACTCAACCAACTGAGGAGCACCTAAATGTAGCATTTTGCATCCTTAAAAATTGTTATCTTATTTATTTCATTTGTTTTGTGGGTTGTTTCATGTGGGTGAGTAAATCTGGTCATTGTTTCTTGCTCTTGGCATGGAAGTGTCTGAATTTTAATTTTATTTAGTTTAAATTAATTTGTACTTAAATTCATATGTTCCTATAACTATGTTGACAGAACTTCACATAAAACACAGCTCTAGATGCTATGAAAGTACTCTATATCCTACTCCGTCTTACCACACAGCTACTTTTTATATTCCTACTGGAAAGTCACAGTATAGAAGTCCTGAAGTCAAGAAGATAGCTTAAATTAGCATTCCCCATGCTTTTTTTTTTTTCCCCCTCTAGAAACATTTCATTGTGTGATAGCTATTGATGTCCTGTGGATGTAGTGTTCTGCTGAACAGTTTGGAAGATTTGCTGGAAAAATGATTTTATATTTAACACACTTCTCTTCATTGTGAGGAAAAGGATTTCCCCTCAGAGGAAGACCAGAATTCCTAATTTTACTTGTTTTGTGTGATCAGGATTTCTTTGGAATCTTCCTCATTGCAAGAGTAGTTTTCCTGATAGTAGTTTTCCTAAAATTGATGAAGACTCCATATTATGGGGCCTTGAGATCCATAGTGCACAATTTCTGTACTTTTTGTGTTATCTGATGAAACAGTGAATGACTGTGTCATTTTCTCATTAAAAATATTTCCTAGATATATCCACTGAAGGATTTAAAATGTTGCCTAACCTTGTGTCAGTGGGCTACCCTAGTATTCATACTATGGTATTCAAATTATAATTTTCACTTAAAGGATCCAAAATAAACTAAGTTATAAATAATTACAGATCCATGAAAGCAATTTAGAACATAAGCATGACATATGTTGTTATACAATGCCATTCTCCTCTTACTCAACTCTGCATCTTGTGACATCTATGTACAACTTCCAAGTTTCTTTGTAAATTGGGATTTCAAAAATAGTATAGAAAAATAATTACTGAAGAAAGAAATAATTGCCCAAACCATTAGCAGTGTTGAGTTGTGACAACAGCCTTCAACCATGTATCTTTGGTAATTCATATTAGTTTAGCCTTTAGAATATTAGCAGGCTGCACTTCTGCTCCTTAATTATCTTATTAATTTTTCCTGTGACTTTGCCATCATACTTCTTTCCAAAACCTTAAATTACCTGGATGTTGGTTTTGAAAAACAAAGAAAAAGCCACAGACATATCTATAAAATTAGAATATTTTTATGCTAACATAGAAGAACATGCAATGTCAATACATAAGTTTCAAAAATAGTTTTTCCTAATAATTAAGTATACTGAAGCAGAAATAAAAAAGGTTATGCAAATATATTTATGTATCTAATCATTATTAGTAACATTTTCCAAGTAGCATAGAAATCAGACTGAGAACTAGAAAAAACAAACAAAACCCCCCCACAGAAACTACTGTCCTCATAAGATCACTTAATAAACATTTTAATGATTTAGAAAAACTAATGTTCTTAAACATTGATTGGTAAAAGTTTAGTCTAAATTACAGTGGTTACCATTGAAGAAAAATTTTCATACTAATAATATGCACCATAACAATAATAATAAACTTCCATATGATAGATGTCAGGCAATAAATTAAGTACTTAACATGAACGACCTAATGTCTTAAGTAAGGCAGTATATCCAAGTATGTCCACTTTAGAGATAAGGAATTTGAAGTATAGATAGTTAAGCAATTTGATTCAAAAAATTCAACTTATAAAGGGCAGAATGACTAGTCCCAGTTTAGTGGATTCATCATTTTCTTTCCAGCCACATGACTTCTTTTCATAAATTAAAAAAAATTTGAGATAAAAATTTTAGATAACCCTGGGACTATAAAATGATTTAAATTTGTTCATGCCTTCCTCCACTTCATTGTCTAAAATACCCTCATTATCTGATAGAGATTTCACTAATCTCATCACTATGGTAATTAAAAAATTAATAAACCAAGATAATCTCCATTGTGGACAGAAAGTTCAGTACAGGTATTCCTCACTTTCCAAATTTTGCCTTAAGCCACTTCTCTCTTATCAAAGACGTACGGTAGCACCTGCTTTCACTAAAGGAAATAAATGTGAATAAAAGTTTCTGCTTTTACAAAAAAAAAAAAAAAAAAGAAAGAAAGAAAATATTGTTACCATGCTAATGTAGATCTTTCCTAAAAGCAAACTTTCAGAAAGCAGAGATATTCTTAGCCTTAGGCCATTTCAGCTTATGAAAGATTTCTCAGGAAAGCTCTACTTTCAGATAGCAGAGAAAATATGTTTATTCATTTGTTTGGTTTACTTTGGTGCTGCATATATCCACATGCTGAGCAAAATTTAAAAAAGCAAACAACAGACAAATAAACAAACAAAAAAGAGCCAGACATTGAAAAAACATAAATAATGCTATCAGTGACCATTATTCCATTAATGTAATAATTTTAGTAATGCTTACTCATGCATAAATTACATTCATTTATTTTTTTACAATTTATCATTTACAGACAAGTTTATTTTGCCTCATCCATTCTTTTTTGTTTTTCATGAATTTCAATTACTTATTACATATATGTCTAGAATTATTATATTATCTTATTGTTAAGAACAGCAAACAAACAAAACAAACTAAATAAAATAAAGCTAAAAATCTCAACGAATTAACTAGGCAAGGAGCAAAACAAATTTTAAAAACTAAAATTCATGTGTAAATAGTAAAATTATTATTAACTTTCAGAAGCAGCTATTACTTGCCTTTGCAGAACATTAGATTTGATTTCTATAATATGTATTTAAATGTTCAATTATATACAATCCTAATATTTCAGATAAGATTGATGAGGGTAATAGCATGAATAGATTTCTCTCTACCTATTAGAGAAATTTTTTTTTAAAGGAAAAAAGGACAGAAGGAAGGAATAGAGGGAGGGAGGAAGACAAGAGAGAGGGAAGGAACAGGAGCAGGGAAGAAAGAAAGAAAAAAGAGTGTGAAAAAGGAAAAAGAAGAGGAAAAAGGGAAGAAAAGGATGTTACATGAGTAAATCAGATATATTTTAAGCATTAGGAAAGATATGGAAAGATAAACAACAAAGTTAGTATCAGTAAAGATTTTAGATTAGAATGGGCACAGATTGTCACTTGCTTTATTTTCATCTTTTTATCTATTTTGTCATGTTTCTTTAAAAACTATTTGCCAAGATTTTGTTGATTACTCTTTAATTGGATATTGTTTTCTTTGAGTTATCTTGCATTACACATGTATTCCATAGTCTCAAAAATGCACAAACAAGATCCATTTGGTGTCTTATATCATTTTTAAGCAGATTCCTTTCACATTGTAAACAAGGGTAATTTCAAAAACCATGATGTGAGTTTCCTCTCTTTCTCTCTCTATCAAAAATACTAATATTAATACTAATAATATTGCTATAGATTCTATGGTGTGTTTCCCACATCCCTCAACAAGACTGAGGGCTCCATTCTTCCAGCTTCTAGGAATGTTGATGGAGGATAATTTTGTTCTAAATCCTTCTTCAGGAACTGTCCTCAAGCCCATCATCAGGGCAGCCTATAGCCCATAACTGCCTGAGCATAATTTTTGTTTTATTATAAAATATAAAGCATAATTTACTTTCTCCCATCCACATTGGATGAATTTGAAACTGATAATAGCCAAGAACAAAATAACTCTCGAAACAGTAGAGCCAGAAATCCATATAAGATACAGAAGCCAAACTCGGATTCAATTATGCCACTGGGGAGACATAAAAACACCCATTTTAGAAATGGCATATAGAGAAGAACAGATGTTTTGGTAATAGTTATCAAACAGACTCCATGTTTATAGTACACAAAAGTGCTAGCTGTTATTACATTAAAAAAAAGACAAAATATGTCATTGCACTTGAATAAAAATAAATACAGACACATTTATTGTCTTTTAACCTTAGAATCTGAGTGTTACTTGCTGTCTGCTATAATGGATTACAAATAACTCAAATCTAGAATCTGTTGACAGAGCTATTCAGTACTTTCACCCCCATATCAAAGAACTATGAGAATTTGTAAAACTCAATTACAGGACATTTCTATTTAAAGTCGGAGGTAACACACAATTAAATATAAAGTTATCATACTTACTAAAGCTTACTGTATTTATAATGGTAACATAAACAAATTTTAGTAACATAAATCACATCATTTACTTCCTCACTTCAATAATTATTTGTCATTGGCATTATTTCAGAGAGAGGATTGAGAAATCCATGTATATTTCAAAAATCAAATTGAAATATCATCTTTAATTTTATACATGGAAACACAGTGTTCCACATCACTTTAAATAATTTTAACCTATTTACTTTTATTTTTCATAGCATGAAGCCACGGTTTGTTTTGTTCTTTATATATCTGAGATATTTAACAGTACTTAATAGTTTTATTTCCCTGATTAACCCAATACCAGTTTACCTATCCGCTTTTTGAGAATTAATATGAAATTAAATATAAACTATGTTTATTAATGAGGTAAGTGATCAGCCTCAGGGGTTAACAAAGAATGTTTCAGTAATGCTCCAGATTTGCCTGTACATTAAATGAAGCATAATAAAACTGCATCAGTTAACCATTGTTGCATAACACCACCAAATACCCTGTGGCTTGTAACAATATTTATTATTACTTATGCATCTGCTTTTTACTGGGACTTGTTGTCCTAGAAGAATATTGGCTGGGCAGCTCAGTTGTGATAATTCTGCTGCCTAGACGCTTCTCTGCCTGGGTCCACGGATTCTCTCATGGTGAGGTCAAAAGTGCAAGCAAGCCACTAAAAACACATGGTAATTTTTCAGACCTCAGCTTGGATTTAGTGCACTAGGAATCCAATTGTTTTCATATCCATTGTCTTTAACAAGTCATATGGCCAAGTCCAATGTCAAGAGACTCTGCCCACAATGAGGCAAGACAAGACTATAGAGATGCAGGGATGGGTATAGAATCAGAGTCACAGATGCAACCCACCACACATACACACCACCACCATCCACAGAACAAACTATCTTTATTCCACTATTATGGCTTTTGTTTCTTGTTTTTTGTTTGTTTGTTTGTTTGTTTGAATACTGTGAAGAACAGAGAGGGTTTTTACTAGACTAGGTGTTAGTTATGAATTTTATGATCTTAGGAATGTGAATCTCTTAATGAACTTGTCCCTTCTTTTCCCTAAGAATGTGAGGCACTTGAAAATTAGATAACAGACATTTATCTTATTTTTGATGGCCAAAGGAGAGATTGCCAATATTTTCTTTTATAAAAACACACTGGAGTTCATTATTACCTCAATAAAGATTTTTGGAATCTCTTATATAACCATTTACTAGAACAGGGGAATGCAACGATTTACAGAGTAGATATTCTGGCTGCCACACATGAGAGAGTCTAGGGAAGTTCATACAGCATAAAAGATATGGGGAGTGCAAACACGGAGAGTAAGGGCAACTATGTCATACTGTAAGCATGAAGTAGAAAAGATATGTGGGATATTTATCATATTCTGGCTTAAGAAATAGAATATTTCAATAGTTCTAATATTTTATTATAAGTTTAAAAGAAGATGGACAATATAGGTGCCCACAATAAGCAAAGTGAGAGTTGAAAATGGTGTGTTTTACAACAGTAATACTGGAAGAAGAGAAAAATGGACAGTTTGAAGATCACATAAGAGGCAGAAAAATATCAGTTTGTAAATGATTAGGAAAAAAGGATGGGGGGAGGAATAAAAATCATGTATGGTCTCTGCTATGATATATATGTGTGTGTATATACACACACACAATATATATATATATACATATATATATGTGTATATATATATATATACATTTTTTATCCTCTCCCCATACCATTTTTTTATACATTCATCTGGTGGCAGATACTTAGGTTGTTGCCATATCTTAGCTATCATGAATAATGCAGCAATTCACACTGAGTGCAGATATCTCTGCAAGGTTCTGATTTCATTATTTCCAGAAGTGTGACTGCTAGATCATATGGTAATTGAATTTTTAACGTTTTCAGGGGCTTCCATACTATTTTCCAGTGATTGGAATATACCAGTATACGTTCGCAGCAATAGCATACAAGAATTCCCTTTAGTTTATTTACATCCTTACCATCACTTGTTCTTTTCTTGTGTTTTTGATAATAGCCCTCCTAATAGGTTTGAGGTAATATTTTGTGGTTTTGATTTGTATTTCTCCAAGGACTAGTAATATTGAGAGCACCTTTGCAGTGTCTGTTGGCCATTTATATGTCTTTCAAGAAATATCTAGTTAAGTCCTTTGCCCACTCTCTAATTGGGTTCTTTATTTCTTTTACTATTAAATTATATGAATTTCTTACATATTCTGGATACTACCTTCTCATCAAATATATGCTTTGCAAATACTTACTCTCTTTCCATAAGTTACTTTTCACTCTGTTGATTGTTTCCTTTTGTTATGCAAAAGCTTTTTAGTTCAATGTAGCCTATTAGTTTAGTTTTTCTTTTGTTGCCTATGCTTTTGATGCCATATTCAAAATAATCATTGAAGGGCCAATGTCAAGGAGCTTTTCCAGGTGTTTTATTCTAAGAACTTTATGGTTGCAGGTCTCATGTTTAAGTCTTCAATTCACTTTGAGTTAATTTTTGTGAGTGGTATAGATAGAGGTACAAATATAAATATATATTGCATATGGATATCCAGTTTCCCCAATGCCATTTATTTAAAAAAAAAAACTGTCCTTTCTTTATTATTTGTTTGTGGCACTCTTGTCAAAGATTAGTTGACCCTATTTGTGTGAACTTGTTTCTGAGTTTTCTATTCTATTTATGGATTGGAAGAATTAACATTATTAAAATGTTCATAAAACCCAAAGTGATTTACAGATTCCATGAAATACCTGTCAAAAACACAACAGAATTTTTCACAGAAACAGAAAAAAAAATCTGTATTTTGCCACCAAATTTGTACACAAAAGACTCTGAATAGCCAAAGCAATCTTGAGAAAGAACAAAGCTGAAAGTATTTCTGATTTCAAAACATATTGCAATGCTCAGGGTAAATTCTAAGCTTTGAAAATCAGTGGATTGTCACAGAAAATTTGGGAAACTAGAAAATTTAAAAAAAATTACTGTAGAAGTCACACATCTCTGAAGTCTTCCTGTTTGTATTTCTATTAGCTATCTAGTTATATTTAGGGTATGCTCTACTAATTCTAGCTAAATTCCTTATTTCCCTTTGGTAAATAATGGGGTTTGTGTGAGGGATTCACATCCACCTCATTCTGAACATATCCTGTAGAGATTTCATTACATCCCAGAGTCCAACCAGCTATATGCCAAACCTGAATATTGAGGGCAGAACTGTATCTATTGATCAGTCCTTCATTTTAGGGGAAACAACTAGCTAAAATATGTCCAATACCAGTTTAACCACTTAGTAATAATTTGGCTTTGGTTTTGTAAAATGATATTATAGTAGCAATATTTCTTTCAAATAATGTGAATTTTCTTTATGGTCAAATCTAACGGGTTTCCCAACTGATTTTGGTTGTTGATGGCTGTACTTGCTTTCTACTCCCTTTACTGCCACAGGGCACCCTGTCTACTGGAGTCTCATTGTCAAGTCAACTTCATTTTTCCTTGCCTTGTTTTTTTCGACCTACGTGGCTGAGCTTTCACTTTTTCATTTCATAGCGTATCGGTTTTCCCTTTCTTAACTAGTATGCCTGATGCATCAACTTGGTATTGATACCTTCCGTCCCAAGGGAGGAAACTATATCTTGCTTCTTACTCACAGAACAAATAGAAAGAAATATTCCCTGTCCCACTGCAGACTTCAACCTTTACCTGAATTTCCTAATAATAAGTAATATTTAGTGAGAGCTTCCTATTTTTCAGGCACCATTCTTATTATTTTACGTATACTATATAATTAAATTCACACAATAGCTCTATATATTTGGCACCGTCTTTTCCCTGATTTTATGGAAGTACCTGAGGCACATAAAGTTAAATCACTTGCTAAATGTAATGGAGTTAATAGTCAGTGGAGCCAGAATTTAAAATAGATTTCACCACCATAAATAATATGTAATGGTACCTTTTCATATATTTAAACGAAAATATTTTTGGCATCACTTACTTCAAGATCTTAAAAAAAATTACACTTCTCGGACTGTGGGCCCATGTCTCCTCTTTGTCACTTTAAATTGGGTCACTACTCAGTTTTAATTCATGTAATCTGTATCTGTTTTATGTTTTTGAATTTTTACCAAATAATTGAGACTTTTTTTTGATATTTTTCCAATTTATGAAGCTAATTTCATCTTAGCAATTTTTTCAACTGCTGGTCACCAAGCCCTTTAATCAGTTCAGGATCCTTCCATATGCACATGATACATTCAATTATATACAATATTAAAAGCATGCTAGGTAAATATCACATTTTGGATTTCTAATTTAATCAATGAAAAACTACTGTTTTATTTATCAGTGCTCTTGATAAGATGTTTTTAAAAGTCACATGAAAAAGAGCTGTGAAGAACTATTATTGATGTTCTTAAGGATGGCTAATAGAAATGTCCCAAAAGTAGCTTTACATTGCTAGACAATGATTTACTCAATTTACCAAATATGCACCGAATGCTTACTCTATTTGACTGACACTGCTTCGGTGGGCAAGTAGGGAGTGATGACACCATCATTACTGTGATAATCAAGATGCCGTAATACTTTGTTCCTAGGGGAGGAGCCAATTTACCATGAATGATGTTTGCTAAATGTTTTACACTGGTTTTCTTCTGAACTTATAAGTCAAAAGGAATAGATACATAAAGTTTCAGGGGTAAAAACTCATTCTCAGTTCAAATAATTTTTGTTATTAAAGTGCACTGCATTTTCTTCTTACGTGTTTTATTTTCAAGATTTGTAGTGTCATGAATTATTTTTCCTAGTTATATATTCCCATTGTTATGCTCCAGTATTTCAAAAGCAGTATGAAGAGCACAAGGAGAGAGAGTGGGACATCTTAAGCAGTCTTCACACTCATCACGGAGTCCAATGGGGGACTCCATTTCACAACACTGAGATCATGACTTAAGCCAAAACCAAAAGTCAGATGCTTAGCTGACTGAGCCACGAGGTGCCCTCGACTGTAATGGTAGCTCTATTTTTAATTTTTCTGAGACACCTCCATATTGTCATCCATACTGGCTGCAGCATTTTGCATCTGTATCAGCAGACCAACAGTGCAGGAAAGCAGCAAATAGTTCTTATTGGTGACACATCTGTCATGAAAAATTCTCATAAGCTGTGAGAATCACAGAGAATCAATAGGGTGTCCTCAAATGCTTATTTTCTCCAATTCACAGGTTCATCCAAAATCTGCAAGAATAATTCCTTTAACTTTAATTATTTCTTCCTATCACCAAATCCTATTTGCCCATTGATACAATTTTTGACTCCTTTAGTATATATTATCATTTTATTTTTTTTATTTGTCAGAGAAAGAGAGAGAGAGAGAGAGAGAGAGAGCTCACTAGAGGGAATGGCAGGCAGACAGAGAAAGAGCAACCCTGCTGAGTAAGAAGCCTAATGCGTGACTGGATCCCAGGACCCTGGGATATGACCTGAGCCAAGGGCAGATGCTTAACTGACTGAGCTACCCAGGCACCCCTATGTTATTATTTTTAATTACAGGAAACTTTAGCAAAAGTGACAGTTTTACTTTTTCACCAAGAGTAAAATATTCCAGATTATATTACCAACACCTCAAAAAATATATCGAGGACTCATCACTGTATTAACATTTAAAACACATCGTGTGTGTGTGTGTGTGTGTTTGTTTGCTAATCAAGCTAATTTCATGCCATAGTGATGTTTATATACTTCATATTAAATCCTTTAATCTTTAATATCAACAAAAAGCATAGTGTATTTTGTATTAAGTCAAACGAGGAGGCAGCTTCCTTTAGCTAAGGACAACTGCTGGAGCGAATTCAGCGGTCATCATCAGCGATTCACAGCTGGGTAAACCGATGTCTTGTCTTGAAAAAGGGTCTGAATAATCCACCGAAGTTTTCACTACAGTCAACTATTAGCACTTCTCTGAGGCTCTGGCTTCGTGGAATCAATTCATCCCATCTGTGAATCACTCCTTCAGGAATTTGGGTGGTCTGTTTACAAGTGGGGACACTCGTAAAATTAAAGGTTAAAAAAGCCCGCTCCAGCCCCTGCAGTGAGGTTGGTCTGGAATATCGTTCTCTCCCTCTTCTCTTATCCCTTCTGGGTCCCCTCGTTTTCACTGGGCACCTTTACCGAGCTAGGTGACTCACTTCACAGAACGGCCGGACTCTTCGGCAGGGTCTTTTCTCCCAGCCAACGCGCCTCTCTTGCCTGTAACTGCCCAAATAGGGGAGAGGAGTATCAGGAGACCTCCCAATGGGTCAACTTGTGACAAACGTCTCTATTTCGCCCTCTTTGTGTTAACAACAGCTGTACCTCCTTCTGTTATCATGATCTATACATGCTAAAATATTCTCTTTTCTGAGACTTTCAAAATACTTTTCCAGTATCTTTCATAACAGTTTGGCATATAAACACTTTTGATGGACCATGAGGTCCAGTGTTTTTAAATGATTTGGAGACCCAGAGCCTAGGAGGAGAAAGGTGATAGATGATTAGATGATTGTCCTTTTATTTATTTTTTTTTTTTGAGACCAACTTTAAATATATATATATATATATATATATATCACAGAGAGCACAAGCAGGGCAAGCAGGCAAAGCAGGCAGAGGAAGAAGCAGGCTCCTGCTGAGCAAGGAGCCCTGTGCAGGGTTTGATCCCAGGACACTGGGATCATGACCCAAGCCAAAGGCAGACACACTCAACTGACTGAGCCACCCAGGGACACCTGATTGTCCTATCTTATCCCTGTGACTGTAAAAAGAGTATTTTGTTTCTGGGTTTGTTGTTTTTTGAAGATTTCTTATTTATTTACTTGACAGACAGAGATCACAAGTAGGCAGAGAGGAAGGAGAGAGAGGAGGAAGCAGGCTCCCTGCTGAGCAGAAAGCCCCATGCTGGGCTCGACCCCAGGACCTTGTGATCATGACCCAAGCCAAAGGCAGAGGTTTTAACCCACTGAGCCACCCAGGCACCCCTGTTTCTCCTTTTTAGTTTAACATGTCAGTAGAGGTATAGCTCAAGAGGGAATATTTAAAGATTAACCTGATTGATTTTGCATATAATTATTGCTAAATCAGTATTAATATACCCTTAGATAAAGTTAGTAAAAGATTATTAGGACTTTATCTTACCCTACATACCTTCATACTTCTGTAAGACTTGAGGTCTTGAAATAAAGTCTCTTTTTGAAAATTGAAAGTATTATAAAGTTAACCTGTATAATTAATTTTAAAAGTTTTCTTACTACGTGAGAGATTAAGCTATCATCTATTTTTTATTATAGGAATTTACTCAGCATTTACACTTTGTAGAACTATATCCTCATTGAGCTTATGGTAATATTTTTTTTCAAAATGCTTTTTTATTTTGTTTTATGGAGAAAGAAAATTTCTTGAATCAACTTCAGGTTATAATGACTTCTGGTGCATTACTGCACTGTGAGAGCATGCTAGAGAATTAATAAACACTGAGAGTGGTTGTGGGTTCAGTCTAAATATTAATAATTTTCATAGAACTGATACATTGAAAAATTACTGTGTTTCAGGAATCCTCTAGATACAATAATACAACAATACCTGAAGATACAAATGTGAGAATCCCAGTCCTGTCCCTGAATTCATAAAACATTTTAATTTTAGTTTTTTTTTGTTTTTGTTTTTGCTCTTAATGTAGCATGAATACCATTTCCCCAAGGTCAAGGTGAGAAGACTACTACTTCTCAAATAATATGTGTAACCCCTACAGAAGGAATGCATTCTGCTTAAAGTTCTGATCTACAAGTCACTGAGAAACTGTGCTCAAGGCAGCTAAATTTCATCTGTCCGATGCAATAAGAGTGCTATCTAAAATAACAGCACTCCTGAAGTGTAAAGAAAATTGAAATTTTACAAGTTTGCATCTCTGACCCCTCTTTATAGGACTTGAATAAGGGTATTGACTTTCTATTCATATACTTTCTATATTTATTTTTGGTGCTGTGAGAGAGAGGAAGAAAGAATAAAAGGGTAAAAAAAAAAAAAGAAAGAAGAAGAAGAAAGAAACAGGGAAAGAGGAAGGGAAGAAGGGACCCATTACTTAATGGCTTAGCAATGCACTCAAAATAAAGCAATCCCATAATTAAATATAGCAAATAAAGAAAGACCTGAATTTTCTAGAAAGATAATATTGAATACAGGAATAAACTAGCAAGGAATCTGAGAAGGGGTTTTGAATCTTATTTTCTTTCTCCTTCTGTATATACAAAACCTTGTTTCACAACTAGTGGTCCCAGAGGAAAATCTAGTTAGTTACTACAGCATATTAATTTTCAAAACTGTCATTAAAACTATAGTAATACGGCCCAGATAACCTCAATAATGTAGTTTTGAAGCACGAAGTTAGTTGCTATAAGTACATTACTCACTGCACTATTCCCAGGGCACTTGAAGCCATCATCTTCTACTGTTATATTGCCAGCATACAGCAGGGGGCTCTAGTAGTATTGGTCATAGAATTGAATGCCGCGTTAGTAAGGGGAACGGAATACAGAAACACAACTTTATTAAACATAATATTGGAAAATCAAAATAAAATGAAAAAGGACAATGGTAGTTGTCGTTTGAATTGCTGAGTTTGTTCAATTGCAGTTCAGGGTTTTGTTTTGTTTTTGTTTTTGTTTTGTTTTTAAGAATTGCATTAAACCTGCTCAGGTCTGCTTCTTTGCCAGTATTATTATATGAACATTAGAGATCTTCAAAGTAACCATGAGAAAGGCTACTGCTTCCTTCATAAATCAACTTAGCAAAAAGACCATTACAACATCATTATTGTCATAAAAATAATAAACAATCTTGCTTTTAAAGTAGATGGGATTATAGTTCATAAATAAAACACAATTATTGAAAAATTGATATGTATAAGACACTGGGCAGACCACTGAAGTGAGACAATTGTGAATAAAATACAGTGTCTTCTCTCACTGAGCATAAATGATATAAAAAGATAATAACTATGTAAGACAGAATAGAGCAAACATCATGAAAGAGGTAGAAAAGAAGATGCTGACACAGTTAAGTGAGAAGAGTCATGTAAATTGTTCAGTAGGTGGATGACAGGGGAGAATGAGGGCAACGAGTCTTGAAGGCAGAACACCAAGCTCTACCAGGCACAGCATTAGGGCAAACAGGGAGAATATCTGAGTTACAGATGTTCAGTCTGGCAGAAGAGTAGGGTTCACAAAGCTGGTAAGAAAGAAATAGGCTCTGTGAGTTACAATGGGCTGATTTCATCAAGAACCTTTAAATACCTTCATGAATGGTTTTACTTAAAATCAGGTAGGTTTCACTGTGGCCCCAACTAGAACTAGAAGAAGACTTAAAATTGTACACAAGCCAACTATGTTAAAGGTGGATTCATAGATTCAAATACCCACATAATCTAATTAAAGTCAATAAATATTGATAGTATTCTATGTGTAAGAATCTCCACTGGAATAAACAGAAATTATTTGTATTAGATTTTATAAAAGTTGACAATTTTTAAAATATTTTTGCTTTGCTACAGCTTCATAGTTTTATATAATAAACCTCGCGTACATTCAAGAAATTTCTATTATGTTTTTCCCTAAAACACATGATAGATTCCTGGTAAAGAAAGCAAAATAAATAGCCTTTTATATATAGTATTGGCTAAGTTTTGACAAGACAATCCCATGGAATCTTTGATCCATTTAAATTTATTATGATTACACATATATTTTATAAAATTAATTGCACTATAAAAACATACAAAAACAAAACAAAACAAAAACTTAATTTCACCATGCTTTCATCCAATCAAGTTCATTATCTATCACTTGAGATGGGTTTTTCAAATTAGCCCAAATACCCATGGGACAGAATATGTTATATATTTTAATTAAAGTCATACTTTCCAACAAGATGTGTTCTTTTATTTGTTTGTTTTGTAGCTTAGGGCTACTGTAGGGTTCTTATAAATGAACTACTGCCCCTATCCCAAATTGGGCCTCTAGGACTTCTGCCCAGTTTCTAAGATTCCAAAATGATTTAAATCTTTAATACTCCTTCCTGAGTGATAATAAAGGTCTCCTCCAGAACTGATGTTAGTAACTGGGGTGTCCTTTTAAGTTCTGAAGCAAGTCCCAGCCACTCAAGAGTTTTGGCATAATCTTTTACAAACTTTTAGAAAAGCAGCTCCCTCTAGTGACCCTATTTGGTCTTTCTTATCCAGGAACAGCACTTTGGGTTGATTTAAGCCAAATATAGCTCCTCAATCTGGGAACAAACTTTGGGGTCAGTGTTGATTAAACCTTAACGTGTTCCCTATTATTGAATACAGCGTATTTACACAGTAAGAACTCCGGTTTTGGTGTTTTCCATGCACATCAATGTTTAGTGCTCCATGAAACTTTAATAGGGCACATTCTCTGATAAAGGCAGCTCATTCTGGACATTCTATAGGACTCCACATTAGTGGCCTATATGAAATAGCAGAGGATAATCGCCAATGATATTTGACCAGTTTATCGTCGATATGCTCAGTCTCTTCAAAGTGATACAGGTCCTGTTATCTCTTTTCTTAAAAGCATTATGTCCATATTCAGATTTAGTAGAAGTGGAAGACTGGAGCTCACAAACTGGGTGTGTGGCTAAACCTGCTTCTCATCACAAAAAGTCATCTTGGCAATGTGTCATTTAATTCAGAGTGACAGAGTGGGCAGGTGCTCTGCTATCCAACAACTTTTGCCTTGTGTGGTTCAAAGGTAGTATTTCTCTCTAGGTACCTAAAAATGAAAATATAACTCTAATGCCATGAAGCAAATGGTAGCTCCAACAAGGCAATGGCAAGTCATGGAGTAGTGCTTAACACCTTAAATCCACACTATCCAGGTGGTGTCTTTAGGCAGACAATGCGAGTAAGCAGTGGTCCAATTTTCCTTTACTGGAAAAAGGAATTTAGGCAGGTTTTTTTCTTTGTTGGTTGGTTGGTTGGGTTTTTCTTGTTTGTTTTGTTTTGTATTTTGGGGGGGGGGTTGGCTTTGTTTTTTTTTTTGTTTGTTTTTGTTTGATTTTTGTTTTTCTTAGCATCATCCATTTATCAGTACCAGAATTGAAAAAAAAAAAAAAGTCATTTAGAGAATTGTTCTCTTTCTCCATGAATGTCTTGTGCATGTTCTTCCCATTTGCCACATTTCCATCAGGTTCGACTTATTACTTTTTTGACCTACCCTAGGAGACCCACCTCGTTTGGCAGTACTGCTTACCCACAGAGCAATGGGGAATAACACACTGACATGGTTTCTCTTTTACCTCCTCCCCTGGAAGATGTCTTGGGATTTGACAAGTAAAAGATTGCACAACTGTCTTTCCACTTGCTAATGTAGTCACAAGTAACTCCATTTTAACTACACGGGAGGACATCATGATCCACCCCAAACTTTCATTCAGGGTGTACAAGCCAAATTTAATGGTATGGATTCATGTCTTCTGCAGTGACATCTTCTCCAGCTGGCCCACTATAGCTGCTACCCATAGACAATCAAGTCATTAAAAGAAAGTAAATTTTTGAGAAATTTAAAAAACAACAAAATTGACTAATTACATCATCCCCTAATTATTTCTACACTCCAATTCTTGAAATCTTTTCAATACTATCTCCCTCTCTGTCCTCCCATATTCACTGGGAGAACACATTTGCATTGTCACGTTCAAGACTTCCTCCCCTTCTGAATCAGACAATCTATGTTTTAACTGTTTGCTAAAACTTCATGAGACCACTGCATTGAGGGTGATAAGGAATACTGTGTCCATGTAGTATGTTCCTTAGTCAACTTCTGTAAGTTGGTAGTGGCTACATTTGTAGCCTAAGAGAAAAAATACATTCAAGTGGGCCAAACTGATAGATTATTCTCTGTGTTGGCAGTTTGTTCTCCTATAGGATAAGCAAAGCCTAGAACAGATAATTGTTAATTCCAACATACTCATGGGTACTGCCCTAGAACTTCTGATACTCTCCTAGAACTATAGGATAAGCAAAGCCTAGTACAGAATAATCATTAATTTCAGCACACCCCTGAATAATCCCCTAGAACTGTTTTTCAACTATATTCTACTGGCAAGCTCTTTTCAGATTCATGGACCTATTAAAATCTTGTAAGTTTAATAAAAATATTAGTTATATTGATCATGCCCAACTAATTTATTTTTTATGTTTTACTGAGATATGATTGGCATATAGCATAATATTAGTTTTTGGTGTATAGCATAATGATTGAATATTTGTACGTATTGCAAAATGATCACCACAACAAGTTTAGTTATCTCACTTTAAAATATCATTCACTGCCAGGGGCGCCTGGGTGGCTCAGTGGGTTAAGCTTCTGCTTTCAGCTCAGGTCATGATCTCAAGGTCCTGGGATTGAGGCCCACATTGGGCTCTCTGCTCAGCAGGGGCCTGTTTCCCCTTCTTTCTCTGCCTGCCTCTCTGCCTACTTGTGATCCCTCCGTTAAAGAAATAAATAATGTCTTTAAGAAATATATCATTCGCTGCAATAATCTTTCCTGGAATAATAGATGGACTGCCATTCTAATGAGCCACAATGGGCAAAATGATAATGAGTTGTTATTCCATGAGGTTCATCATTCATAGCCGTGTGATCTAAGTATATTGTTTTAAATCAACTTTTAAACTAATTTTTGTATAAACTAATAACAAATCAGTGATAAGGCTTCTGACAGCATGTGGTACAGGCTGGTTGGTCTTCCCTGTCACCTCTGAGCTAGCTCATATTACTACAACCATTTTGAAAATGAGAAAACATTTTGAAAATGAGAGAGACATCTCATTCATGGTCACTATATTGGAAATTTGAAGAGTTGGCATCTAAATGTAGGTGGCCTAGCTAGATGACCTGCTGGAATTGCATAGTATGCCATTTAGTTTTACTAAAGTAAAACAAGGAAACAGCGATTTCAGTCATGGGTGGGATATTTTGCCAATACTCCCATTTTCATCCTTCTCACATCACCTACAATTTTTTAATACAAATATTTTGATTAATATTCTTCAAATTATTATTTATGCCTTATAACTGTGCTATTGACAAGGAAAATAATTACCGTGTAACATACTGGTTAACAACATAGGGTTTTTGATACTACCTTCTGAAGAAAAATAATATAAGACAAGAATAACCAAACTGCATCTAACCTGAGATTTGATGTACTAAATATGAAGTTTTCCCGATGACTGGCTAAGTTTCAAGATTAGAGTCATAGTGATAAACTCACTAGCATTTTCAATAATTTGATTGAATTATATTTCTCAACCTGAAATATTTAAGATGTGTAGAGAAAAGAAAGGGAAATAAACAACTAGCCTTGGAATGTTCCATGCTTATTTCTTTGTTCCACTTTTCAAATGATTTAGAAACAACTGTGCAAGGATTTGTGGTCTGTGAATATACTTTATGACAGATGAATAAGCATAGATTTTGTAGTTGGCATGACTGCTACTTTAATAAGCTTTCTCAGTGGCAGGGCTCTATAACCTTGGGTGAGGTAAAACAGTGCAAGGTACTGTCTTATGCAGTGCATTCAAACCTATCGTAAGGTTCTATCATTAAGGGAGGTGATACTGACTGATGAAATACAGTAAGATCAATTTGTAGTGGCCATGAAAATTTGCCACGTACATCTTCACAAAACTGACTGATGGCCCTAGCTGTGGGCTCTGTAGATCCCCACTACGCTCTGCACACTCTCCTGAAGACGCTACCCCAGTGGGGGGGGAATACATATTCTTCCCGGGACTCTGGGAATCCAGAGATACAAACAGTAGAGCAGAGTTACATGATAGCAATAAAACCAGACAATTATTAAGAAAAGGAAGCAGATTCTTAAAAGTTAATGTATACTTATAGAAAGTATATACCTTTCTGGGATTCAAAATTAAAAAAAAATATGGGAGACTACACATTTGTGTGTTTTTTTATAATTATTTTTATTAATATATAATGTGTTATTTGCTTCAGGGGTACAGATCTGTGAATCATCAGTCTTACACAATTCACAACACTTACCATAGCCCATACCCTCCCCAATGTCCATAACCCAACCACCCTAGCCCTACCCCCACCCTCAGCAACCCTCAGTTTATTTTGTGCAATTAAGAGTTTCTTACTGTTTGTCTTCCTCCCTATTGGTGGGAATGCAAGTTGGTGCAGCCACTCTGGAAAACAGCATGGAGGTTCCTCAAAAAGTTGAAAATAGAGCTACCCTACAATCCAACAATCACACCACTGGGTATTTACCCTAAAGATACACATGTAGGGATCCAAAGGGGCATGTGCACCTGAATGTTTATAGCAGCAATGTCCACCATAGCCAAACTATGGAAAGAACCTAGATGTCCATCAAGAGATGAATGGATAAAGAAGATGTGGTATATATACATAATGGAATACTATGCAGCCATCAAAAGAAATGAAACCTTGCCATTTGCAATGATGTGGATGGAACTAGAGGGTATTATGCTGAGCAAAATAAGTCAGTCAGAGAAAGATAATTATCATATGATCTCTCTGATACAAGGAAATGATACACATTTGTTTTTCTAAAATTCAGTGATGATTAAGATGAAATAACAAAACATCTTGTATTTGTATTGTTGAGTTCTAAATAAAATGAAAATAAGTTATTCCTTATACAGAAGTTTTCAAAGATTACTAATGAATAGAAGTAAACAGAATCATTACAAATTAACACTTTTCTTTATCAGCTACAAAATAAACAACACCAAGAAACTTGTTTTTCTAAATCATATACGTACCATATGATGTCAAGATGACTAAAACTGGATGTATTCCCTAGATCAATCACATACATGGGGGTTGGGTCTCCTAAGCACAGACGGTGGGACCAGCAGTTCCAGAATAGTCACCAGTGACCACCACCTGCTTGGCTCTCACCATGTATGTCACTGGAGGAGGCTTTAGCCTCCTCCCAGCGTTCCTGCCTGGAACAGGATCGTAGAGATAACTGCCTTCCACACAGTCTAGAGAATCAGTTTAATTTTCTATGTATGTTTTCCTAGAGGTTTCCCTGAGCCCTAATAAACTATGCATCCATTCTGACAGAATTGAGAGGAAGTCAAAATGGGAAAATAGCAAAACCTCTCCTTTTCATATATTTTTACACTGTAATTATCCCATCTTTGGCCTCCTTTTTGTCCTGGAATCATATGGTGATAAAGTGAAGAGCGAGGCCTCAATCTCCCAAAATATTAGAGCATGAAAAGAAAGAAACATAATCTATGATAATTACAGATAAACTTAGTACACTAATTTTAGTTGCATTCTTTGGGACAAAACAACAACAACAAAAAAGTTCACCTTTAGAATTTAAACATCCTCATGCCGTTAGTGAGTATGTTTTATTTTATTTGGTTTGTTCTGAATATGTAACTCTTTTATATATTCTAAACAACTAAACAATTACAATGTATTCATTGAAAGTTTTTCATCTACTTCCGTTTCCACCCACTCCATTGTCTAATATTGCTTTACAGACAACCACTGCCTTTAGTCTTAACGATTTTTTTTAAATTTTAGATATAATTGGGCATGTATAGATAACATTATTTGTATATATAATTTTCTACATTTTGATTATAAAAGGTAATAAAAATATAACGGGGCATATGGTGTCCTGGCTGATATTCCCGAGAGCATGCTGCCACTGTGTGATGGAAAGAATTTAATGGAGGGTGTGTTTTAGAGGAATTTTAGTTGGGTTCTCCAGAGAAACAGAACTGATAGCTATATAGAGATTGTATGTAGGAGAAGATTTATTGTAGGAATTGACTTACATGGTTACGGAGGCCAAGGAGAACTGAACCAGGAAAGCACATTGTGTAATTCAGTCCGATTCAGAAGGCCTGAGAGAGGGGATGGGGCTGCCAACGGTGTTAGCCTTGATCTTAGTTCAAGAACCAGGAGTGCCAGTTTCGGAGGGCAGGAGAAGAGAGATGTCTCAGTTCAAGCGGGGTTTGGGGGTGGGGGGAGCGAAAATTTGCCCTCCCTCTGCTTTTTGTTCTATCTAGGCCCTTTATGGATTAGATGAAGCCTTTCTGTATTAATGAGGGTAGATCTTCATTCAGCACACTGTTTCAAATGCTATTTCTTTCCAAAACACCCTCACAGGCATAACCAGAAATAATACAGCACCAGCTCTCTGGACATCCATTATCCCATTCAGACTGACATAAAATTAACCATCACACAGGTATTGACAGGGTTAAGAGGAACCAGAGGGAAGGAAAAATACCTAAAACAAGAAATACTGGCAAGTTGTTACCACTGTTCAGTCTCAGGGGCTAAGAGGAGAAAATAGTTTCTAGAAACCAAGTGTAGGAGCCCTAGAGTTTGGTAGGATCCCAGGCACTGGAAAATATGGGCCCAGAAAAGAGGGTTTCAGGATGGTATATTTCTCTACTTATCTTTCCTCCCACTGCCCAATAGTCTTCATGTACTTCCAATGAGACAGAAAGAGAAGTTAAAAGGAGAAAAGACCAAACTTAGAATCTATTCTTTTGGAAAAGAAACTTGTAAGATTGTATCATTGACTAACCTTTCATAGCATGAATTTCAGTAGCTACATACACTGGCACAGATGGTAAATTTTTTTTTTTTT